>JAFLJL010005448.1:0-13585 GCA_018398815.1 Conus ventricosus
AATTCTCAAACGGGTTTCATAATTTTTGAGAAAAAAGCCAATGTTAAAATTTACCCACCCCCCACCTCCCCACACCACAGAGGACATCCAAAACTGGTGAATACAAAATACATTAATTTTTATACACATCAATAAGGTCACCTGAAATCTGATTCACTAATAAGCCATCAGAGCTAAATGTTCAATCACTACATATTGTAATTATAAGATGTAAGAAATAGAAAAAAAAACATACTTGTAAAATATATATTAAACTCTCTCTACAACATGTGACATACACATGCACACACATATACAATAATAAAGTCACCTTGAAATCTGATTCACTAATTAAGTGCATGCAGAGCTAAATTTTCGCAATCCACTACCAATATTATAAATTACAAGATGTAAGAAATAAAAAAAAACACTACTTGTAAAACATATACATACATCTCTCTCTCTACAACACACACACACACTACAACACACACACACACAATTATACACATAATAAAGTCACCTTGAAATTTTGGTTCACTATTTAAGTGCATGCAGAGCTAAATGCTGCAACCCAATATCAATTTTTTACTACTAAATATAAGATGTAAAGAAATAGAAAAAAAAACCACTACTTGTAAAATATACATACATCTCGCTCTACACACATACACACACATATACACACAAATAAACACCTTGAAATTTTGGGTTTTCACTAATTAAGTGCATGCAGAGCTAAATGCTGCAATCAATTATCAATATTACACTAATTATAAGATGTAAAGAAATAGAAAAAAAAACACTACTTATAAAATATATACATACATCTCCACTCTACACACATACACACACATATACACATAATAAAGTCACCTTGAAATTTGGTTCACTAATTAAGTGCATGCAGAGCTAAATGCTGCAATCAATTATCAATATTACACAATTATAAGATGTAAGAAATAGAAAAAAAAACACCACTACTTGTAAAAATATACATACATCTCTCTACACACATATCTATATCTTTTTAAATGTATCTATCTATCTATACACATACATATAGATTGATAGACATATAGATAGACAGAAGATAGATAGATGATAGATATAAAGAAAAAAAGGAACAGGCTTCAATTTAACATCGCACACACACACACACACACACACACACACACACACACACCAAACATAAAACTGACTCAGAATTGTGACAGATCATACATCATGCACTTTTATATCACACTGGGTATGAGGGGGAAAAAAACAAAGCTATTGTCAAGTCATTAAACAAAACAAAACAAAATCAAATAATGAAAGAAAAACAAAATATAAACTACACTGAACCATCAACTGACTGACAGACCAACAAAAAACAATATGTATTCTTTCTTTGTGTTTTCATCTTTCATTGATGCAGAAACCGTTATCTTCCAAATTACGATCTGAAAACACATTGAAAAGCTTAAGTGACCATGCATGTAAGCACGTACGCACACAACACACACACGTGTTCCTTGCAGCATACAATTGGGGGTACTTAAGATACAGATTTTGCAGTCTGACACACAGATTTTCACACACAGTGTTTCCTGGGATTCGTTTTGTTTTATTGCGAGGATGACTATTTTTCTGCAGCTTTGCTTGAAGTGGAAAGTTACAAACCCTTCAACAGATGCTGCGACTCTGTTTTATGGACAAATGAGGTAAAAATGCTTTGATTTCAGAGTTGTAGCCCCTGAGTATCCCAAGTCTTCACACTAACTGCAGTAAAGAAATGAAAAAACCAAAGCTTGCTGGATGCAAGAATTAGTCTCTGATTTTGAAGAGACCGACTTATCCCTCTTATTCAGCGTATCAAATGAAGATGTCGACAAAAGTAGTAGTATGGGCACTGCTGCTATGTTTGTTGATCTCTTTCTCAATTCTGTTGAAGAGAACAATATATAGCGGCAGAGCACATGCACACACACAGACACACATCATTGAGGCTGTTGACAAAAAATTCTTGTATTCATGTTAAATCCCATTCTATCTTTTGAATGAGTTAGCCATCATGTGCCGGCTGATAAGAATGACACAAACCTTGACACATGCACACTAGTGTGGCTGATTCTTTACAGCTTTGAAGTTGGCTGCTTTAAACAATTAAAATCAGAAGGCAAGCGATGGTGAACCATACAGTTAAGGCCAGTGCAAGAGTGTTGTATATATCTGAGTGAAGATTTGGTAAAATCCAAGATTAACAGCAAGATCTGGGTAGAAAGCCCCATGTTTTTATTATCTTTTGTTCTTTCCATCGAGAAGATCTCTGTTCATCAAACTGAAAATTTTCTCCACAGAAGAAAGAAATGTGCAGGGGAGGGGGGCTCTAAAATAGGATTTACTAATTTTTGTCTGCTTCTTTGCTTTAGCTTGAATGCAGGTCCCGTCAATGAATGTTTCTTCTGATACCTATCTCCGTGTGCTGTGTTCCATAGTATCTAATAGCAGAATGGATGAGTGCGTTCATGTGGCATTATTGTGCTATGAGCATTTCTTCAAATTTTCATTTTAATAGTAGGAACCCTCAGGTTTCACCAAAGGACCCTCAGTTTTAAATGTTGTAAGGAACACTGCATTTATGCATGCATGAAAATCAAACCCACAATAACAACTACCCAAATAAGCAGTCAAGCTGACAAACATTATCTCAAATCAAACATACTGAACAAGGCAATGATACATACCCCAGCATCTGAATCTGCAGAAAAACCAAAACACAAGAATCACAAAACAAACATAAAAAAAAGCAGCAAGTTACCAGTGCGATTGGTTTCTAAGCATTTGTCTCTAAATAGAAGACTTTTATCCGACATTTTACAAAATATCATCATGAAGCATGTAAACTGAACATATACACATATGCATTCATAATCACAACCAAAAATACCAAGAATAAAACATAAAACAAACTATACCATGAAGAAAACATAAAACAAACTATCAAAAAATGCACAAACACACACATGTACTCCCCTCTCAAACACAATCTCCTCCCCTCGTCTAAAACAATTTGTGACGAAATGATGTCAATCATGCATATTTACAGTAAGTAGATCTTTACCTCAAGAAGAGAATTCGGTACATGTCGCATAACTGTAAAATACCATGGGAGGTGCCATTCTGTTAAATGAAACATACAATACGATGTTCTGGTGCACCAAATCAAAGAGAATGGAAAAGAATAGATGTTAAGCACACAGACAGAAAATCCATACATATTTATACACAGCAATCGCACAGAATGACAACTGACCTTGACCTGGAAACAGTGATGTGACAGATTCTACAGCAACGTTGTAGGCATCGTAGTCAAAGCCCAGCCTCACTTGGATAACACAGAGAAGTTGCAGCAGCAACGGCTGTTGCACTGAAAAACAGCTTTCTCATCACACCCCCTGAAACAAACAAAAAATGAAAGAAATAAGGTATACTTGAAAAGACAAAGTGGGAATTCAAAACTTCACCGACAAAAAAAAAAAGCTATACAAAACACAAGATCAAATGGTGAAAAAAACAAGACCAAAAAAAGATCTGAATATACCACCCCAATGTAATTTCATCATACTTACCTGTCCAAACAAATTCCTTATCTCCACTGGGAGTGAAACAACGCCATACATAGGTTTCACTTTCAGTTCAGTTCATCAAGGAGGTGTCACTGCATGCGGACTAGTCAATATACACTACACCACATCCACTAAGTTTTGAGACCACACTAGGCATGATTTGAAGCTGATGGATTAATGAATTAACAATTAAGATGAGACAATTGAAGAAGCGGGTCTCATGGCTAAGACACTTTCCAGAAAAAGATTAGAATGGAGAGTGGGGAGCTGGCTCTTTCCTTTAGCCGTCAGGTCAACAGGAGTAGTCTCCCTTACTGAGTTCATCCTCAATTCACAAACGGCAGCCTGAATTCAATTTTCTCCTTTTCTTTGATGAGAAAACACGCGCTCTGCCTGAAGTGGTCATTTGAGTCGGCCTTCCCCTTTCAGGAGGAAACACTTCATCTTGGCTGATGGAGAAAGTATCAGAAACCTGCGCTTGTCTCTGCCTTTATCATTGCCACTTCGGCAGGTCATCTGCCAGGCTTGTGTCTATGGACAGAAGCCTCTTCCCCCCAGTGAGGACATCAGGGCACAGGAAGTCCAGGCTCTTTCTGCCAGTTACACCCTCTGACGGAACATTCATCAACTCTGTCAGACTGCTGGCTGGAGATGGATGACCACCGCTGGCAGGTTTTACACACATACACACAGAGACATACACAAACTCAACTGAACTGAAACCAATTTATTGTCAGATTAACCTTCCGTGACGCGCCGTGCGATAGTGACGACAACTCTGTCGACCCGTTCACAACGAGCCGTGCCCTGGTGACGGCAGCACTGCTGTACTGCCCGGACGTGCCATGCCTCCGTGACGGCACAACAATAAAAAATTCCCATGTTCTCTCATCTACCGTCTAGGGGATGCAGCTGCCAGAAATATTTAGAAACAGGGGTTTTAGCCACTGGAAGGGTAAGTTTACATGCACTAGCGATGACCTTTGTGACCTCTGAGTAGTCCGAACAAAGAGACCCGTCTGGCACTAGAAGGCACTTGTGGAATTTCCTGCTTCACCAATATATCAGGCAGAAGGAGAATGACATGTGGTTTTAGAACTGGTTCAGTAAAGTAGTTCAGAAAATGAGGGGGTAAAGGTGTACAAGTTTATCGAAAAGAATCAGAGCCTGATTTTTATTTGCTCTGTGTATTAATAGTTTTATAAGTCTTATCACTGAAGCCAAAACATTGAAAAGTGTGTACTGTGTGCAATGATTTAAATGCCTTTAAAAAAAAAAGAATTCACTTGGATTACACATACTGAATACCTCAGGCTTTCTCTGCATCTGTTCAAAGTAAGAGTGAAGTTTTATGCCCCTTTTCTTCATTTGCTGTTGTCATACTAACCAAACAAACGTAAACAAGATTGTGTTCTCCTACGATTTACTTATGTTGTTTCTGTAACAGTAGCATTGCTATTTTACCCAAAATGTAATTTAATTCTATGCTCATTACAAAGTTCGCACTTTACCCTTTTCCGTTGATATATAACAATTGCTTGTTAGGTGTATATTAGGAGACGTAAAATTCAAATAAAAAAGTGCGAGAATCGCACATCTGCAACGGTTGTAAGCACGTGTAGGTGCATGCGCATGCAGGGAAGCGACGTTGATCTGCCGCGCTCGTCTGGAAAGTATTAACTCATGCACCTACCCACAAACACACAAAGACAACAATAAAAAAGAAAAAAAAAAGAGACTGGCAGGGGACAGGAACTCCGGGACTGTCCGGGGAAATATGGGGTTTGGGAAGGGTTTTTTTTTCAAAAGTAACACGCCAAAAAAAACCCCGAACTTATTTTTCACTGGGGGGGGTGGCGTGATTTGTTACACGCCAGATGTTTCCTTTCACCGCCTTGTTTAGTGTGCTTGCGCACTCGGGACCGACCCAGTGGGACCCCATCTCTCAAAACAAAAATGCCTGATGTCGTGAGGCCTCCTTACGGGGTACGTCGGGTTAGCCGCCTCCAATTTTACCCAGGGGGGGGGGGGGGGGCCATCGGGGAAAGGCCCTGTAGCCCTTTTTAATTTGCAACTTTTTAGCTAAGTGTATCGGGGTTTCAAAGCGCATCCCTTTTTTTCCCCCCTTTAACATTAAATCAGGGCCCTTTTTCCACTAAACTTAGTTTTTTGGGGAGATGACATGGCAGCTTTTTTTTTCATCCATCTCCTTTTGCTGTTGGGTACCAGAGGAATCCTGATCAGGGTTTTTGTTTCATGCCTAGGAGATAGGCATTTGTTTGGACAGGTACATTTACCCCTAAAACTATTTCAGTATAAAACCCCCTTTTGAATATTTTATTGAAGATACAAAATAAATAAAACAATAATTATTACATACACACAGGGTCACACAAAACAAAACTTATGCACCCCTAAATCAACAACTAAGAACCCCCCCACTACGGGATCCTTTCCTTTAAACGTAGAGCCCTTCCCCACTACAGGATCCTTACCTTAAAGTCTTTTTTGCTATTCATTTTGTTCTTGACCTACTCTCAAGTTTCCCCCATACAAACTTCCCCCTTTTTAAAATGACTTTTTTTTCCAAAAATGCTAATGCTTTGTCCACCTAGTTACACCCCATTAAACTTTCCCTTTATTTCATAACTTTTTTTTTCAACTTCTTTTAAGGGAATTTTATTTTTTTACTTTTGACTTTGGTTTGGTTTTTTTTTGCCAGCAACCAGATTATCCAAAATGACAAACAAACTTTTTTTTTTTTTTTTTTTTAAAAGAAACTTGTGGTACAAACATAAACCAAACTGGGGGGCCAATCAAAACCGGTCGGAACCTCCGAGGTGAAATCTGGTAAAAGTTTTGATCGAAACTAAGGTGAATCTGCATTCTCCTGAGTGCCCTACAGTTTTTGTCTAGGACATTTTTTTATTTTTGGGGAATTGGATTTTACCTCCCAATACAGATGGGTACAAACCGGGAGATGTTAGGCATTTTTTTAGGGTTTTCTTTCAAACCTTTTTTTCCCCATTTTCCCCCCCCCTCCTTCTCTTTCTTTCTAAACACCACAAGGTATAATAAAACTTACTGATCCAATATTTTTAGCATGAAAACCCCACCCCACCCCCCCCCCCCAAAAAAGAATTTTTTTCTTTTCACATCATGTTTATAACCTAATGACTAGCAGGGTTATTCCTAGGGTGAGCACCCCACTATGCTGCCCCAAATCCCCAATAAGTCACATTTTAAAAAAATCCGCAAATCTAAAACAACAATAACAGCAAAAACAAAAACCAACAACAACAAAAAAAACAAACCAAACCAACAAATCAAAAAAGAAAAGGAAAAAAATCAAACAACCCCGAAACAAACAAACAATGTAAAATCACTGTTAATCAAACAATACCCCCAAATTTAAACCCTCTATGTTCACTCCTGTGCATAAACAAACAAAGAACCTGATTACAACATAATTCCACACTAAAACTTTCTAAAACACACACGTTTTCCAAACACACACACACAACACACCACACACACACACAACCTCTATCTCTTTCGTCATAAAAAAACGAAAAAACATTGTTACAACACAAATCTACCCATTTTTTCCAAAACACACAACACCCCACACACACAAAACAAACAAACACACACAACAACTAAACGAAATCAAGAAAAAAAAAAAACATTAAAAAAGCAAAATTCCAAAAGCGCTAACACTAGTCACATTCCTTAGGTATCACAACATACAAAAAAAAAAGCCAATTAAACACTGTCCAAGAAACAAACCCAATTCCAACAACCTAAAGAAAGTCCACACCTTTTCCCCCAAACTATGCTGTGCCAATCCATGCACCATTCCTTTTGACACAGCCCCCCCCCTCTTTTTGTACTCCTCTCAACCCAAAGCCAGCCACAAGCCCCCTTCCCCTCTTTCCTTCCACCCCCCTCCTGCCCCCCCCCCCCCCCCCCCCCCCTTTCCGCAGGTGAATACTGGGGTGTCAAAATCCAAAAAAAAGTAGTAACAAAATGAAAATTTTCAAAAATTTTTTTCAGTTTTAAATAAAGAGCAAAGATCAAAAAAAAAATTTTCAACAATTTACAGTCTAAATGGTTTTTTTTCCCTTTTAAAACCCCAATTATGCGGAGCTTTATTCTTTTTCCCAAAACCCAAAGCCCACCAAAAATATAACACCTCTTTTTGGTAGCGGGACCCCAGGGGCCTTCTCCTCTCTTTCCTCCAACACGGGGCCCCATGCCACCTTTCACCAACCGGGACTTCGACACAGCTTCCCAAACCCCAACCGGCACAATGCCCCCCAACCACCACGGGAGACTGCCGCAGGGGGTAACATCCCGGTCATTCGCAGGAGTCATCAACCGCCCCAGGCACCTTCCTGAATGCTGCCATGTAACAAAAAAAAACTAAAAAGAATAAATAAAATAAAAAATAAAAAAAATCTGATGATTCCCTTTTTATGTCTCATTTTTTTAAATTTAAAGAAAGTTTTTTTTGCGATTTATCCTGGCTTAAAAAGTAATGGAAAAAAAAAAAGTCAAGCATCAGGGGCAGGCAACAAAATTTTTACAGACAGATACAGACTGCGAAACAAAGAGAACAGACAAGACGAGAGAGACCGACGAAAACACAGAGGAGAGACACAGAGAAGAAAGAGAGAGAGAGAGAAGAAAAGGGGAGAGAGAAGAGAGAGAAGAGACAGAGAGAGTCTCTTCAAAACAAAACATTTTCAGTCCCCCTAAAAACAGTTATTTCTTAATAAAACACCAGACGAAGTTCGAAACAAATATTTAAACCAAGAAACAAAATATTTTATGAAGCTTAAAGGAAACCCAGTTGCAAAAATTCCCATAAAACAAAAATTTGGGGAGTAAACTTTTGCTTTACTTTAAGGCTTTCCTTCTTTTTCCCTTTCCCAAAAAACGTTTTGTAAGTAGACTATGACCCAACAGACTCCAGGGCATAAATACAAGTACATACATGCTAAATCACTCACACAAAAAAATACACCACACACACACACACACACACACACACACACACACACATAACCACACGCACACACACATAAAAACTCTCTTTCATAGCAAAGACATGCTGAAAGTGAAAGCGCTCACAAGAGCTCATGTTGGGAGCAAATGACCCATAAAATCATTGAGTACAAAAAAATTTTTTTTTTCCTTTTTTTAAACAATTTCCCAAGGGAAAGGACTTCATGAAAAAAAATTACAATCACGCAACAAACAAACATGCAAATCCATCATTTCCCAAATGCACACATATGCTACGTGTAGCATGTTTCCAAAGGAACTAATGACACAAACATACCACTGTCTCATTAACGGGTTTAAAAAAAACACAACGCATTAAAAACAAAAAAAACAAAATTTTCAAAAAAAAAGAAATAAAAAAAAAACAACAAACAAATCAAACACCACACACAACCCACACAACACACAGAAAACTGAAACTCCCTTTTAATAAACCATCTGAAAACCAATGCAAAACAAACCACTAGGGTTTCCCTTTTTTCCACGTAAAAATGTTTTGGAATTCCCCGGGAAACAGGTTTAAACCAAAAAAAATGCGCATTAACATGGCTAATTGTTACCATTTACAAGGTGTTAATGCCCGTCGACTGACTAAGTGAGCAATACATCACACAGTTTTTGACATTTTTTCTTTCTTTGTACTCATTTCTTTCTAGCACACGCCTTTGCAAGTTTTTTTGTGTATTTCACTAAATTTTACAGATTTTCACTTTGCACTGCTCTTTGCAAGTTTTGTGAAATTTTTCACCATTTTTTACAACAAAAAAAATTTACTCTAACTTTTCTTTAAAAATTTCCCATCTTCAAAACTGCCATTCCACAAAAAATGCCCACAACACAGGGGGTTTCCCAAATTTTTAAAAAATGCCCCCCAAAGGCAAAGTTACCCTTTTCTAATGATCACCTTTATCGATACCATTTTCAGGGAGTCAGTTTAGAACTGCAAGATAAAGTACTAAAATCTTTAATACCCCATACTCTGCCCCTTTCCCCACCCCCCCCTCCCCCTCCCCCCCTTGTTCCCTTCAACCAACTTACAGACTTTTCTTTTTCCCTTTATCTTCAAAAAAAATAGACACAAACAAACACAAAAACCCCTAGGGAAACACTGCCTTCTTTATAGTATACACACATCACTTTTATGCAAATGTAATTCAACAAACTTCCAATCAGGGAAAACCTTCCTTATTCATAAGTCAAACTGTGTCTTTTATATCCGCACGTTCCATTGATGAAAAGGAAAAGGAAAAACATGCGTTTCCCACTTTCTCAAAACAACATGTGATGAGATGCCAAGTACTGTATCTCTTTTCAAATTTGATTTCAGGCACAAAAAGACACACGAGTCACTGCCAGTCCTAAAACAGCCCTCATGCCTGTTTGTTCAGAAGCTTGCATTACACATTCATACATGCATGCGCACCTCTACACATTTAACCAAACAAGTCTTGTCGGGAAACGGTTTCCCGCCTGTTTACATCACTTCAAGGGGACGACGCATACTTTCCCACAGAGTTTATGATTTTAAATCAACCCCCATTTTATTAAAACCCCCAAACCTACCCGATCGACTGCGAGATTTTCCCCTTTCTAAACCGATCGCCGAGATTGACCGCTGAATACCGGTCAAATGACTTTCACTTTTACCAAATACCCCAAACAAAGCGACAGAAGAGTCTCCCCCCTTTTTCCTTTCGTATGCCATTTTGGGTTTTTGTTGCATGAGTTTTTGGGGAAGTAGTTTTGCGCTGTGAATTTCAGATTTCAATTTTTTTGCGAAGAATTTCTGGGGAAAAAGGCGGATCAAGTAATTTTGCAACTTGCAAAATTCATTTTTTGAATAAATTTTTGAAGAGAGCGATTTGCTGGGACACTCTTTAAAAATTTGAACGGACAATTCGGATGTTGATCTTCATATAAATAAAAAAAACCACTGCTGACGATTTTGAGGGCCCAAAACGATAATGATTTGGGGGGATATCAGACACGTCGAAAAGGGCCCCTTGCTGCTGGGCCCACCCCCCCCAAAAGAAAGTTTTTAAAAAAAAAACTTTCTAAGTTCTTTAATGTTGACTAGAGTGGCGGCTACAAGAAGGAAGCCCCCCCAAAAGTTCCCTTGTTTTTGATAGCCAGGAAAACCCGGGTCATCATGGGTGTGCCCACGATTTTTTGTAGGACATCCCCCTTTGCCTTTTGATTTCAGAAAATTTTGGAACTTTTAAAGAAAAAAAATGCATTTTTCTGCACAAAAAGCAACCAAAAAATAACTAAATCTGGCCTAAAAAAAAAACTGCCTGTTTATCAAAAAACAAGAGGGGCCGGGCAAGAGGTACATCATCACCACAGTGGGTGGTGTGGTGGGGTTTTGGGGGTGTGTGTGTGTGTGTTGTGGGAGGGGGGGAGGGTGCTCAGGCCTGTCATAGAAAATTTTTTTGAATTCCATCACAATCTAAAGTCCGATTTAGTAATCTGTTCTTGATATTTTTTTTCCCTAGTTTAAAGACAAATTTCTTGAGTTGATCCTTTAGTTTTAAAAAAATTTTTGAAGTTTGGGGGTTTTTTTTTTTTTCCCCCACAACAAAATTGGGGTATTTTGGTGCAAACCCGCAGAATGACTTTTTTTTTTCCTGAAGGTTTTAGGCTTTGTTTCACTTGAAAATCACTCTTTCTCCTAATCCATGACATTTTGTGGGGGAAAAGGGAATTTTGGGAAAAATTTTTTTTGCACCGAGAAAAACCGAATAGAGTTAGTCTGTTCGTTTCATTTTTTTTTTTCCTCGGACCATTCCTATAATTTGTGGAAAAAATGGCTGTTTTGGGGGGGAGTGTGTCTTTTAATTTTTTTTTATTACTTTATAGAAAATAAGTTAAAACTTTTTTTTTTTAAATTTAGGTTTCTTTAAGGGAAATTGTTGCGGGGTTACCTCCTTTGGGATGGTATTCACACAGTGGTATACACAAAGTCACCCAGGCAGGGGTTTAAAGGGGAAAAAATCTCGTTTTTAGAGACAGGGTTAGCCTTTTCTTTTTGTTGCTTTCCCTAGAAATTTTTTTGTGTATTCTGATGGAACTTTAACGGATTAATTGCCTTCTCCAGTTCCCGCAAAGACACGACTTTGAACTGATCACACGATTTGATGGGTCAAAACATTTTGTGGTCAAATTCTTTTGGTTTCAGCAGTTGTATAAGTATACTTTTTCGTAGGGCATACCAAGTCTCAAAGTTTAAATTTTCCCCCTGTGGGAGATAGAGACAAATAAGTGGATTTCATGGCACAAAGGTTTTTTTTTTTCGCACATGTGTAACACTTTGGATTACTACTCTGAAGTGTGAACTCCCACGAAGGTAAGCATTGTGGGTAAATTTTTGTTTTCCATCCAATGGGTATTTTCATTTTCCTGGAGATGGTTTTATTTTTTTTTTAAAAGCCAAAAAACGTGTATCGAGGGGCAAACTGGCCATTTCGCTTGACTTATTATTTAAAAAATTTTAAAAGACCACACGCACTAAGCCGCCTGTAGCCCAATCAAAAGTGTTTATTTGGCATCCGCTAGCCATTCATGATTTTTTTCCCTTTTCCCCAACTTCGGAGGCGTCAAGGAAGAAAAGGCATTCGTCAGGGGATGGAAAAAAAACAGATTATTTTTACTGGATGCCCCCCAAGGGACTGCCTACATGGCTTTGTCAGACTTTTGGACGAAAACCGCCCTTTGCATTAACCGTCATCACAAAATGCTGACCACGGATTTTAAGGGCCCAAAACAGGATTAATTTTCATTGGATAAGAGATACACCATTTTGGAAGTTCGCAAGCTTTTTTGGAACCGCTAGTTGCAAACAACATTTTAAACAACAGGGGGGGAATGTACACAACAAGGGACATTTTTGCCATCCAGAAAAAGCCGGGACATAAAAAGGAAAATACAATGGAAATATGACAAACCTTTAGGTAGCCCTTTTCCAAACTCAAAATTTTTCCTTTACTTGTCCGGGGGTTTTTCCTTTAAAACAAACACAACACAAAACGTCAGCTGCATAAGCTGGATAAATGACAAAAACTGTTTTGAAGCAAAAGGGGGAAAACTGAAGAGGGGGGGTTGGAGGAAAACAAGAGGAAGAAGAGAGGAGAGAGAGAGAGAAATTCAAAACAGAGTTTTAAACATATTAGGCCATTGCCCAGAAGAGAGAGGAGAGAGAGAGAAAAGAGCAAAATAGCAGTCACACAATATCTACAAAAGTTAATCAGGTTTTTTTTTTTAACTGTCATTCCTACTCCCCATTCTCGCCTTTCCTCTGTCTCATCCTTCTCTCTTTCCACAAAAACAAACCCCCCAAAACACAATCTCTCTCACACACATACACACACACACACACACGGAAAAACATGGAAACCATTTGGAACCAACACCCAAAAGTCACCCAAAACAAAACGATTTTAACCCATTTTGTTACGGTTTTTCGCCATATTTAAGCTTGATTTTCAATTTCTTTCTGTATGTTACAAATTTGCCCAAATTTTTGAAAAAATCTCAAATGGAAAAAGATATTTTTCATTTTTTAAAATTTCTGATAAGTAATCGAAACGAATGAACATAAATTTGCAATTGTAAAAACTTTGAATTTTCAACCCTTTAAAACGAACAATTTAGGGCCATCGAACTTTACTAAAAAAAAAACAATTCGATACTTATCACATAACAGCTAACGTCAAATTTGCATACTAACGAAACGACTCAGCATCGGACTGCTGAGGACACAAATGTCCAGACACGACCCCTAAACCTCAACAAAAAAAAAAGCATCTTTTTAATGGTATTTCATCATTTAAATATTTTAAAAACATTTTTTTTTTCATCCCTCTCTTTTTCAATCTTTCTTTACTGAACTGGCTGTTTTTAGCCCCAAAGTTTTCACAAAGCTAACG
>JAFLJL010005449.1:0-7500 GCA_018398815.1 Conus ventricosus
CGACATGATCTCCCTTCCCCTGCCCGTGTTCCGCAACGTCCGCGACATCCTGCCATTGACGAGCCGCTGAGAGACGATCTGCAGGTGGAGCTGGGCAGCATTGAGAACTGCACCGCTGACCAGTACAACACTGCCCTCCGGACGTTCTGGACAAGCATGCCCCTGTGTCTCGATGCAGGGTGATGGAGAGGAAGGTGGCGTCCCCGTGGTTTGGTGTCCTCGGCGATGAACTGCTTCAGGCAAAACACGAGCGGAGATGTGCAGAGCAGCAGTGGAGACTGACAGACTCACCGTTCACAAACAGATCTATCAGAAAGCCAAGAATTTTGTGACTTTCCTAGTTCACAAAGACAAGACTTTATTCTACAACACCTGTATTTCGGAGGCAAAGTCTAGCAAAGAACTATATGTATATCACATCACCAACACTCTGTGTGCTAGGACAAAAAGTGATCAGCTTCCCACTATCTATCCATTGTCTGCATTGCCAAATATGTTTTCAGACTCCTTTTGTTCCAAGGCTGAGAAAATTCGGAAAGATCTGGACGCTCAAGTGACTGTGGCGCACCCCATTGGTAAACCGTTCAGTGGTGATCCACTTTGTACATTCAGTCCTGTCACTAACGAAGAGGTTTTGGTAATTTGAAAAAAATCAGCTCCCAAAACTTGTGATCTTGACCCACTCTCCACGCCCTTGCTCTGTGAATGCTTGGAAACTGTTTTGCCTTTTTTTGACAAAGATGATCAATGATTCTCTACTTTCTGGTGTTTTCCCTGATGTTCACAAGAATGCGATTGTAACCCCTCTATTGAAGAAACCAATACTGGACTCTAACGATCTGAAAAGTTTCCGTCCAGTTTCCAATCTGTCGTTTTTGTCAAAGATTATTGAGAAGAGTGTGTTGTTTCAGCTTTCCACTCATTTATCGTCCAATCAACAGTTCAGTATCCATCAGTCGGCCTATAGACCCGGTCATAGCACGGAAACGGCTCTGATGAAAGTTGTAAATGATTTCCTGCTTTCTCTTGACGAAGGAAAACTCTCTGTTTTGACATTGTTAGATCTCTCGGCCGCATTCGACGCCATTGATCACAGCACTCTTCTCTCTCGTTTAGAACATGTGTTTGGTGTTTCTGGCACTGCCCTTCACTGGTTTGAATCATACCTGTCCAACCGCAGTCAAACTGTATCTATTCAAAACTACAAATCTAACCCAGCGTTAATCGCCTATGGAGTGCCACAGGGTTCTGTCCTTGGCACAGTTTTGTTTGTTTTGTATACAACACCCTTGTCTGATATCATCTCATCTCACTCTGTTCTGTCTTACTCTTTTGCAGATGATACTCAGTTACAAAAGTCTGCAGAACCCAGCCATGTCAACGAGCTGGTTCAGTCAATGCAAGCATGTATTCAGGATGTTAAATCATGGATGACATTTAACAAACTCAAGTTAAATGATGAGAAAACTGAAGGTTTAGTCATTTCTTCAGCAAGAACGTCACTGTCTGCTCCATTACCGGACTCGCTTGTTGTCGGTGATGCCACTGTTCCATTTTCAAAATCAGCAAAGAATCTTGGCGTTGTTCTTGACTCACATCTGACCATGAATGCTCAGGTCATGAATGTAATTCGTACGGTTAACTTTGAGCTCCATCGTATCAGCTCAAGTCGCCATTTCCTCTCAACTGAGGCAAAAAAAACTCTCGTTTCTGCATTTGTGCTCTCCCGTCTGGATTATTGCAATGGTCTCCTTGTAAATTGCCCACAAGATCTTATACAACGAATTCAGAGTTTACAAAATACTGCAGCACGCCTGGTCATGAGGGTTCCCTGTAGAGACCACATCCCCGCATCTCCACACTCTGCACTGGCTCCCCATAGCAGCACGCATTAGATACAAAATTGCATGTATGTGTTTTCGTTTCGTCAATGGATCTGGCCCTGTCTATCTTTCTCACCTGGTTAGCATATACACACCGGCAAGAACACTCCGCTCATCATCCGACACTCTCACACTCTGCAAGCCACGCGTTTCAACAAAAAACCTATGGTGAACGTTCCTTGTTTTTTGCAGCTCCTTCTGTTTGAAACTCTCTCCCACTTTCGATCCGCTCTGCCAAAACTGACTCTGCTTTCCGCTCTGCACTCAAAACCCATCTGTTCAAGGAATTTTCTATATAGAAAACATTTTTGTCCTGTTATTGGGTGTGTCATTGCGTTACGTGTTGTAAGTGTTGCACCTGAAAACTGACAAGTGTGTGTGTGTGTGTGTTGTGTGTGTGTTGTGTGTGTGTGTGTGTGTGTGTGTGTGTGGTGTGTGTGTGTGTGTGTGTGTCTGTGTCTGTGTGCGCTTGCTTGCTTGCTTGAGCGCTAGTGTTACCACGCTAATCCGTTTCTTCAATTTCTAGAAAGAAAGAAACACGACTGTCAGTCTGGTGTCAATGGACGGTCTCCAATGACACAGTGGTGTTGAAGGAGGAGGCGGAATAAACAATGAACTGTCTCCAATGACACAGTGGTGTTTAAAGAGAAGGAGGCAGAATAAACAATGAACTGTCTCCAATGACACAGTGGTGTTTAAAGAGAAGGAGGCAGAATAAACAATGAACTGTCTCCAATGACACAGTGGTGTTGAAGGAGAAGGAGGCAGAATAAACAATGAACTGTCTCCAATGACACAGTGGTGTTGAAGGAGAAGGAGGCAGAATAAACAATGAACTGTCTCCAATGACACAGTGGTGTTGAAGGAGAAGGAGGCAGAATAAACAATGAACTGTCTCCAATGACACAGTGGTGTTGAAGGAGAAGGAGGCAGAATAAGCAATGAACTGTCTCCAATGACACAGTGGTGTTGAAGGAGAAGGAGGCAGAATAAACAATGAACTGTCTCCAATGACACAGTGGTGTTGAAGGAGAAGGAGGCAGAATAAACAATGAACTGTCTCCAATGACACAGTGGTGTTGAAGGAGAAGGAGGCAGAATAAACAATGAACTTTCTCCAATGACACAGTGGTGTGAAGGAGAAGGAGGCAGAATAAACAATGAACGGTCTCCAATGACACAGTGGTGTTGAAGGAGAAGGAGGCAGAATAAACAATGAACTGTCTCCAATGACACAGTGGTGTTGAAGGAGAAGGAGGCAGAATAAACAATGAACTGTCTCCAATGACACAGTGGTGTTGAAGGAGAAGGAGGCAGAATAAACAATGAACTTTCTCCAATGACACAGTGGTGTTGAAGGAGAAGGAGGCAGAATAAACAATGAACTGTCTCCAATGACACAGTGGTGTTGAAGGAGAAGGAGGCAGAATAAACAATGAACGGTCTCCAGTGACACAGTGGTGTTGAAGGAGAAGGAGGCAGAATAAACAATGAACTGTCTCCAATGACACAGTGGTGTTGAAGGAGGAGGCAGAATGAACAGTGGACGGTCTCCAGTGACACACTGGTGTTGAAGGAGAAGGAGGCAGAATACGCAACCCTTGTTTGGTGAGACAATCGTCAGTCTGCAATTCCCCCGAAGCTGAGATCACCCGATCAGCAAGCCTCGACTGTTTCGCTCTGTACAGAGCTTATCAGGCCCGCTCCTGGGTCCTGGTGACCCGCTGGAGAAAAGCACTTCCAGGATCACTAGCGGACTGAAACAGCTAAACTAACCTTGAGAAAAGCACTGTCATATTTCAAAGCGAATACAAACAAATAAACAAACTAAAACCTCCTCTCACATCGGAAGAATCTGTTTATGCATGGGACGTTGTTGCAGAAGAAAAGAGAAAAGTATGAAAGGAAAGCTATAGTGTTTCTAAAAACAATCGACCTGTATTGATGTTAAAATCAAAAGGTGAGAAAGTATGTGTGTGTGTGTGTGTGTGTGTGTATGTGTGTGTGTGTGTGTGTGTGTGTGTGTGTGGTGTGTGTGTGTGTGTGTGTGTGTGTGTGTTGTGTGTGTGTGTGTGTGTGTTGAGCTGAAATGATTCCAATTAATGCCATGTTTGCCATTAGACTTTTTAAATTAACAAAACAAACAACAAGGAGAACGTCAA
The DNA here is from genome assembly GCA_018398815.1 of Conus ventricosus. Taxonomy (NCBI): domain Eukaryota; kingdom Metazoa; phylum Mollusca; class Gastropoda; order Neogastropoda; family Conidae; genus Conus; species Conus ventricosus. Next base: position 4,046 of record JAFLJL010005449.1, read on the forward strand.
GCTGTTATTATCCAGCAAAAAGATTTGAAACAAAATGCTTTCAAAATGTTTTCCCCCAGAGCAAATAAAACAATCAGTTCCTTGCAATCTCCTACTTCTGATGTCATAATGCTAACCGAAGTAAGAAAAACTACGAAAAGTGAAACCACTTTTTCTCTTCCTGCGCATTTATCCAAACTCATCAGAATGACACGGAAAAATTGAAATGCCACAGACCTAGTGTACAAACTGTTGGACTGACAGAACTCAGTATTAAAGACATGTTTGCATGCTCCATGAGATCAGCACATGGGTCGTAAATCCACTGATAACACAATTTCACTGAATCATCGGATCTCTCCTCGTCTCTGAGCAAATCAAACAAAACCCGTTAGGAGTCTCTGTCTCTTTGTCTTCCCTCTCTCTCTCTCTCTCTCTCTCTCTCTCTCTCTCTCTCTCTCTCCTCTCTCTCTCTCCTCTCTCTCTCTCTCTCTCTCTCTCTCTCTCTGTGTGTATGTCTCTGTCTTTGTCTCTCTGTCTTTGTTTCTGTCTCTGTCTTTGTCTCTATGGTGCGTGTGTGTGTGTGTGTGTGTGGTGTGTGGTGTGTGTGTGTGTGTGTGTTGTGTGGGGTGTGTGTGTGTGTGTGTGTGTGGTGTGTGTGTGTGGTGTGTGTGTGTGTTGTGTTGTGTGTGTGTGTGTGTGTGTGTGTGTGGTGTTGTGTGTGTGTGTGTGTATGTGTGTGTGTGTGAGTGTGTGAGTGCGTGCGCGCGTGTGTGTGTGGTGTGTGTGTGTGTGTGTGTGTGGTGTGTGTGTGTGTGTGTGTGTGTGTGTGTGTGCCTTTTTACACAGTGACTTGAAATGTCAGACACATGGAATCTTCTGGTGATTCCAAACATGATAATGCCGCCGCAGACGGAAGACTCTTTCCACCACTTTCTTCTCTACCTGCTCCATAAGAGGCCCCATTACTGCCCAGTGTTTCACCACTTTCTTCTCTACCTGCTCCATAAGAGGCCCCATTACTGCCCCAGTGTTTCACCACTTTTCTCTCTACCTGCTCCATAAGAGGCCCCATTACTGCCCCAGTGTTTCACCACTTTCTTCTCTACCTGCTCCATAAGAGGCCCCATTACTGCCCCAGTCTTTCACCACTTTCTTCTCTACCTGCTCCATAAGAGGCCCCATTTCTGCCCCAGTGTTTCACCACTTTCTTCTCTGTCTGCTCCATAAGAGGCCCCATTACTGGCCCAGTGTTTCACCACTTTTCTCTCTACCTGCTCCATAAGAGGCCCCATTACTGCCCCAGTGTTTCACCACTTTCTTCTCTGTCTTCTCCGTAAGAGGCCCCATTACTGTCCCAATCTTTCACCACTTTCTTCTCTGTCTGCTCCGTAAGAGGCCCCATTACTGCCCCAATCTTTCACCACTTTCTTCTCTATCTGCTCCATAAGAGGCCCCATTACTGCCCCAGTCTTTCACCACTTTCGTCTCTATCTGCTCCATAAGAGGCCCCATTACTGCCACAGTGTTTCACCACTTTCTTCTCTGTCTGCTCCATAAGAGGCCCCATTACTGCCCCAGTGTTTCACCACTTTCGTCTGTACCTGCTCCATAAGAGGCCCCATTTCTGCCCCAGGCTTCACCACTTTTCTCTCTACCTGCTCCATAAGAGGCCCCATTACTGCCCCAGTCTTTCACCACTTTCGTCTGTACCTGCGCCATAAGAGGCCCCATTACTGCCCCAGTGTTTCACCACTTTCGTCTGTACCTGCTCCATAAGAGGCCCCATTACTGCCCCAGTGTTTCACCACTTTCTTCTCTGTCTGCTCCATAAGAGGCCCCATTTCTGCCCCAGTCTTTCACCACTTTTCTCTCTACCTGCTCCATAAGAGGCCCCATTACTGCCCCAGTGCTTCACCACTTTTCTCTCTACCTGCTCCATAAGAGGCCCCATTACTGCCCCAGGTTTCACCACTTTCTTCTCTGTCTGCTCCATAAGAGGCCCCATTACTGCCCCAGTCTTTCACCACTTTCTTCTCTGTCTGCTCCATAAGAGGCCCCATTACTGCCCCAGTTTTTCACCACTTTCGTCTCTGTCTGCTCCATAAGAGGCCCCATTACTGCCCCAGTCTTTCACCACTTTCTTCTCTGTCTGCTCCATAAGAGGCCCCATTACTGCCCCAGTGTTTCACCACTTTCGTGTCTATCTGCTCCATAAGAGGCCCCATTACTGCCCCAGTCTTTCACCACTTTCTTCTCTATCTGGTCAATAAGAGGCCCCGTTACTGCCCCAGTGTTTCACCACTTTCGTCTCTGTCTGCTCCATAAGAGGCCCCATTACTGCCCCAGTCTTTCACCACTTTCTTCTCTGTCTGCTCCATAAGAGGCCCCATTACTGCCCCAGTGTTTCACCACTTTCGTCTCTATCTGCTCCATAAGAGGCCCCGTTACTGCCCCAGTCTTTCACCACTTTCTTCTCTATCTGCTCCATAAGAGGCCCCGTTACTGCCCCAGTGTTTCACCACTTTCGTCTCTGTCTGCTCCATAAGAGGCCCCATTACTGCCCCAGTCTTTCACCACTTTCTTCTCTGTCTGCTCCATAAGAGGCCCCATTACTGCCCCAGTGTTTCACCACTTTCGTCTCTATCTGCTCCATAAGAGGCCCCATTACTGCCCCAGTCTTTCACCACTTTCTTCTCTATCTGCTCCATAAGAGGCCCCATTTGTGCCCCAGTGTTTTACCACTTTCTTCTCTAACTGCACCATAAGAGGCCCCATTACTGCCCCAGTCTTTCACCACTTTCTTCTCTATCTGCTCCATAAGAGGCCCCATTTGTGCCCCAGTCTTTCACCACTTTCTTCTCTGTCTGCTCCATAAGAGGCCCCATTACTGCCCCAGTGTTTCACCACTTTCTTCTCTGTCTGCTCCATAAGAGGCCCCATTACTGCCCCAGTGTTTCACCACTTTCTTCTCTGTCTGCTCCATAAGAGGCCCCATTACTGCCCCAGTGTTTCACCACTTTCTTCTCTGTCTGCTCCATAAGAGGCCCCATTACTGCCCCAGTGTTTCACCACTTTCTTCTCTGTCTGCTCCGTGAGGCCCCATTACTGGCCCAGTGTTTTTCTGTAGCCATTGGAACACCTCTTCAGAGCAGGTGGTGTTCCACATTGGGTCTGCAAATGAAACGTAGCGTTCAGTCCTCGGTAGCTATTCTACCTGTTTTTCTATTCCCCGGAAATGCTGTAAGCAAACAACAAAACACACATTCAAACACTATACATCGTAAGTAAGTTTGTTCATAACATTTGGATTCAATAAAGTGTGAAGTGGGAGAAAGGCCTTAAATGAAGGACAGTACGCAACAGGAAAGTGTGAAGTGGGAGAAAGGTCTTAAATAAAGGACGGTCCGCAACAGGAAAGTGTGAAGTGGGAGAAAGGTCTTAAATAAAGGACGGTCCGCAACAGGAAAGTGTGA
>JAFLJL010005450.1:0-14119 GCA_018398815.1 Conus ventricosus
ATAAAGAATCTATCATCAAAGCTTTGTAATTCTAAAACAGTAAACCCAATAAATAAGGCTTGTCTAATTTGACTTTCTTTTTTTTCATCATTATGCCAAAAAGCTGATAATGAAATTCTAAAGTCCTGTAATTAGGTTTTGAAGTCAGCTTAATTGCTTCGTTCTCTTGGTGACTAATCTGACATCTTTACCTTGTGCGGATTCTCCATAGTCTTTCCAAAAACAGCTGTTGTTCATCAGCTTGAAAAAGTCTTTTCTGAAGCATCTGTGGATTTAGTTCTGAGATCAGTGTTCTTCATGATGTATGGTTTCATGAACTGTTCTTGATCAAAAGCGATTATGCGATGAACTGCTGTCAACTTCAAACCATGTCTTAAATAAAATTGTAGAAGTCTGTAATGACAGACATAATTTTTTTGCCGCGAAGATTAGGCACAAGTTAGGTGGTTCTCTTGGATCCATCTTTAGACTTTCTGCTGCTAAAGGATAGTCATTATGCAGGTCATGGATTTTCCTGAGGATATTCTAAGTCAACTTCTAGAATGAAACCACGCTGCTGATCAGGCGTTAAACTGCTCAACCACTTTAATGCTTTTTGAATATTATTTGTACCTGTGTACATTTTAAAGTTGCGTAATGGAAGTGATTGCGCCATTGCCCAACCATACAGATTGTTTGCATCAAATACATGAGATAGTTAGACCTTTTACTCGGATCATAGTCGTCCAATGTATTTGTTGTTTGCTTTACAGTAATGAATGCGACGCCATACTAATTCCTCCACGCAATCCGTTTTTCAATCATCTGAATCATTGGTAAATCTGACAATAAATCAATCTGTACTCCAGTAAACTTTAAGAAAGCATCCCAACTCATCCCGGGCGCAGAATGTAATGCGCGGGATCCAGGCTATAATGTTTCATGCAGGTCTTTCTATAATTTTCAAAAATATCCGCCAACAAACATGTATCTGCCATTAAGTATGAATCATGATAGTCTCCCATCGTTTTGCAATCTAACTTCTGCCACGCATCTTGAGCATGCTGGTAATCAGAATCACTGATGTCCTTTCCTCTGAGACTAGAAAAGAACGCGCCTTTAGGCAGAAGTGTATCTTCATCAAACCTTTCCCAACTGTTCATGTACTCATAAAGGTAAACGCCCTTTCTAACAAGAGTTGAGTCAAAATATTCTTCTGTTATTGGGCAGGACTTTAAGGACATAGCCAGTGACTCTAATGAACCCATCATGTGTTGCATAGAGTCATAAAATGACATGTTATTCAGATTAAAGCACATGTACTTTTCTGATGACTGTGCGATGCATGACACCCTAAAAGCATCGTCCACTGCTTTCATTATAAGATGAGAGTCGTAGCCTCGCAAGTTATGAAAGAAGATGGGCAGCTTCCATGTCTTAGGATCAAACTTTAGTTGAAGATTGCATTTACTGTGTGCTGCACCTCTGAACTTTCCACTAATGTGATCATGGTCTCTTACTGTTGGATTCTCTGCGTCTGATGAGAGCCCTAAACCACAAATCCAACAGTGAGTGGCTGCGTCATACTGTTCTTGGTCTTCAGGCGTCATCATGATTTCAGATAAGTTATAGTTTATTAGAACAGTTATTACGCACTTGCTGCATGCGTTCTAAGAAGTATTCTGCAGCATTTGGCCCCCTATATAATACTGGCTTTGAATGAACGCCATCCGACCTGACAATAATGAAGCAAATGAACAAATCTGATGATTACTCATTAAGACTGTTTTTTTCGAAGTTTTTGTGGCGCTGGCCCTTCAAAAAGGAACAATGACGATTCAAAGTCTGCGTAAACAACATATGGAGAATTTTGCATCTGTTTCCAGTTCTTAAAACTAACTTTAGATCCGGGTGGGGGCGTAATTAGTTCTGTATTACAGTCAACTGGGCCGATACAATGTTTCTTATGTTCGCTAGCAGCTTGAACAGATGGAATTCTTGTTAAACATTTTCTGCAGAATTCTTGTTTGCTATGTTTTTTTGTAGTATAACTCAATAATCTACTCATTGTTCGTATCAATGTGTAATGCGGTAGCCCCGCTGGTGAAAGCATCAGTAGTAAGTCAACATGATTTTGTCTGGTTCACCTATTGTTGGACTGTTCTTGGACACTTTAATTGGCACCAAATTTGTTTCCTCATCCCATGTGTATACATTAACAGTTATTGTTTGTTTTGTTCTTCAAACTGATCAATTTGGTCTACACTAACAGGAAAGGACACTCCACTAAAGTTAAGATCATTGATGTAAGGGTGATAGTTAGACACTCTCTCTGCGTTTTTGCGGATATAATGCAGCCTTGCGAGAACACACCACATAAAACATTTGTCGTCTGAATTCTTTATGTTTAGAACTGCTTTTTTTGCAACTAATGCTGGAGGTAGTGGAATGTAAGCCTTACCAACAATCGGCGCATACTTAGACTGTTTTAATCTGATCTCTAGGACTTCGCCCTCTGACCAACCAGAGCCTCTCATTTTGGCTTCTTCAGCGGCAGCGTCAAACTGTGCAAGCAGTTCGTCTGCCCAACCGGGTGTTTAAGTCATTACGAGAAAGAATAGTCTGTTGTTTAGTCGAGACCCAGACTTCTAGATTTTCTTCATTTATTGTTACATAGTCGATTAAAACAGCTAACATTACTTTAACTGGCGGGTCTATTGTTAGTTTACTTGGAACTTGAGAAATAGCATGAACAACCGCTTGCCTGTACGTTTGTTGGATCAATGACTTCTAAATCAATATCTTTCAGTGCTCTTGATAAACGCTCTCTCTAAAGCATTCCTTCAAACAATTCGTCTGGTCCTTCATATATCTTAGCCATGTTGAGTTTCTTTCTAACTCAAAATATTTATTTAAATTTAAAAAAAAATACTTAATCAGAATCAATATCAACGGTCTTTTTGCGCTTGGACTCATAAACTAAAGTATAAACACCCTTCGATGTTGTTACTGTGAGCTGTTTAGAACAGAGTTTAATGTCTCGTTTACTTTTTTAAGCATTCCTTTTTTATCTGCTCGGGGTCTGGCTGTTGAGAAAAACTTGTCCTCGCCTTTCTTTGAAGATCAAACTTTTGTCTTTTGTAGTCATCAAAATCGGCCATAAACGATTAAATTCTTCATCCGTGATGTTTGAGTCAACAAGCGCTTTATTTATTGTCAGTTTAAATGAACTAAGTTTAGCCGTTATTAGTTGAACCATAGCTGTGTGCTTTTGGAGTTTAGTTTTTAATTTTTGCCAGCCGCATTACAGCTAATGAACACAGACCGAGAGCTAAAGACAAACCTCCTAGAGGTAAAGCTGCGGGTGCGCCTATGCCCGTTGCTAAGAGGCCTACACTTGTTCCTGCCGATGCAGCACTTATAGTTGATGCTCCAGTATTAACATATGTAACAGCATTAAAGGCAGCAGAATACCTTCGTTTGGTTTTGCTGTATTTTGAAAGGTCTTGCTCTAGTTTTTGTTGCATTTGTGTAATATTGGTTAATCTAAAGGTTTTAAATGTTAGGGGTTTCTACTTTTCTTCTCTTGGCGGCGCTGTAGGCACATTTGGATAAACTTGAACAGACATGCTTTTTATAAATAAAAATAATTTAGTATTGTATATCTTTAATCTGTTATTTTCAATATTCAGCTGCGCATCATATATTAAAAACAAATGTACTTTAAAGGGGTTTATCGGCTTCTTCTTCTTTATCAATTTGAATGTTTATTACGTCTCTCACAGTTCTCCCGCTTCCATGCAACTGATTATCCTCTGTATGACCTTAGGTCAATCCATAAACCGTATTCGTTGTTAATAATCATCAAGTCTAACATTGTGAAGGTGCAGATCTTTAGACATAAGGTCTACTGTTGGATTTCTACACCTCCCGCTCCAAACAGTTTTCTTATTTCCTCAAAATGCTGATAAGGTTTAAGCCGCTAGCGTAGATTTGGTTAGGACTACCCTCAATCGAACATTGTACTTTCGTTATTTTAGGATTAAAAAACTTTTCACTTCCTCTTTTGAACGGTTCTTCATCTTCGCACAGCAATAAAATACCTTTAAGCGATCTTGCTGCGACACTAAAAACTAAAATTCCATATAGCGTCTGCCCTGCTTCTGGGATATGTTGTATGATGAATCACTCTTTCGTAATATATTGCAATTTTGACTGATATTGTTGCTCAATCAGCCTTGCTAAATTAGGGTGCTAACAACGTCAAACTCTAACGAGATGTCAGAAATGCTGTACTTTGCTTCGGTGTCTGATGATCTGATAACACGTTTGTATTCATTAAAAGTTAGTTCATATGACAATCTGTCTTTTAATGCTCCTGAAAGTATGGCGCATGCGCTTTAACAACTCAAAAATCTAAGGGAATGGAAAAACGATTTCCATACGCAAAATTTACAACTACAGCCTTTTTGCTGCTTTTAGCATCTGCGGCGACTGCGGCGCCTATTCTAAGTTTTAGTGCTTCTTCATTTTCGATTCCTTGAAACGCAAGATCATCCCTTTCATTCCGGTTAGCCATAGATCAGAATAGGTTAAAAATATGTCTGCATTGTGTAAAGAAAATATTTCTTGCCCCTCAAGTTTTATAGAAATTTTCTTAACGATTGCCCGCCCCAAATTCTGGACAACTGTCCTGTTTGTGTCTGTTGTTGAAGCGAGTACTATTTTGAAAGTAAGACGCGCAGAGCCTGGCACAATCACTTCATCCGCTCCTAGGTCTGGAAATTTGACAGTAAGAATTTGATCCGCATCAATAGTAGATGGATTATTTGGAACAGTAATATTCCGTTTATTTCCCTTCACGCCAAAGGGCTTTTTCAGGCTCTATGCGGGTCAAGAATCGAGCCATATGCTTGTGACATTTTTTTATAAAACAAAATAAAAAGTTAATTATTAAAGAAACATGGCAGGCATTGAAGATGAAGATTATGATGTTTTAGATCCTGGAGACGACATGAGTGAAATGACTCCTTTGGTACAACATCGCTCGGGGCTCTCTTTGCGGCGTGAATTAACAGAAAGTAAGGTTAGATCATTATACCAAAGTTTAGGCCAAGAAACCTCCCGAATTTATAGACCCTAATGATTTTGAAGTAAAAGATGACCATTGTTTGTGAGGAGCGACCAAGGACAACTTGTTCAGCTTACATCTAAACCAGACTCATCAAAGTTTTTAAAAAAGAGTACAATTAGACAAAGGCTCAGTGTGAGCGATCAAAATCGCCTTGGCATTGTTAAACCAAAATTAAATAGGGAGTCAGTTGTTAAACTTCAAAACACACTGCAAGAACTCCCAACAGATAACCAAATACAAAACATGGAACTTCAAGATTTAAGTCAAACAGCGGGCGAAATAATAGAAGCAGAAACCAGTTTTTCCGAAGAAACAGCATTAAAAACAATTAATGATTCCCCATTGCCTATGCGGGAAATAGCGGCCCTTGATCATGCTTTGAGAAACATCAGAGGCGAATTAAAAAAACAATTTAGCAAAACTAGGTGAACTAGATGAGCATATAAAAAGAGAAAAAGAAAAACTCGTTGAGGCTGATGACGCCAACTTAGGGCATTATATTAAAGAAAGAATAACCCAAAGACTAAAAGATCTTGAACAAGAAAGATCAGCAAGACTAGAAGTGTTGTCTACTAACCGAGACCAATTACGAACTCAAGTGAGCAGAATAAGAGAAACTATCCAAAGAATTTTATATGAAGACACAACGCTAGCAGAACGAATACGAACATGTTTAGAGAGCAAGGAGTCACATTAGCAAGCGTTATAAACGGCCTTAGGATTTGCAATAAGTACACTGGTGATGGCTATTACAGGTGGCGGTGGAGGTCAAAGCCCAGTGCCTCCGCCACCATCGCCTCCACCTGATAAATCATGGGTAGAAAAACAGCTTGATCATCTTGCGGATTTATTAAAAAAATTAGCTGGTAAAGCTATAGACTCTTTACCAGGTATATTAGGGAGTATTGTTTAGCTGGCTTTTGTCTACTGCAAGCAAAGTAGTTGGCTTTATGGCCGAGCACTTATGGGCATTAGTTCTCTTAATAGTTGGGTTAATTTTTAGTAAGATAAAGACCAAGTAATCCTAGGCCAGTTAATCCAAGAACAAGCGCTGTCTTTTCATATTCATGGTCATCGCGAACAGAGTCCGCGAGCTTTGCTGAGTCTTCAATGGCCTTTGGGCTTTGGGCCGCGGGATTGGATGACTTATTCTTGGGGGTCATCTTGTTTTTTTACTGCTTGCAATATTACTGGCTCAGAATTTATGTTGTTTTGTCCAACCTTCTGTTCATTTCCTGCAACAAGAATTTCATTGTTCTAGTTCATTATTGTTCCTACCTGGAGTCTGAGGTCAGAAGGTAGCATGTATAAACCAGTGCCAACAGCAAAGTCTACTTTTGATCTTGCGTATTGTAAAACATCTTGGTACCTTTTTATACTTGAAGGTAAATCAACTGTAGAATTAATGGCATCCTCTAAATTTGCTAAGTATTGTTTTGTGCGTCAAAACCAGTAGAAGGATCAGTTATGCTCGATCTTGTTTGTGCTTGCGAACCTAGCAACACCAAACGTAAGTACGAACAGAGTCGTTTATTCGTTCTATTCCTGCTTTAGTTAGGCCGTTAGAAGCGTCTAAAATAAAGTTGTTCCATGCTGTTTTATGCTCTTGCTCTATGGACCCGAGGTGAACAGCTGTGCCTGAAGAGAAAGATGTGTAAGGAGGATTCCAATCATACTTTTTACTTTCTGTGCACGCCCCAATAATAAGGGTGCCTAAGCCATTATTAAGATCCGACTTTTGTCTAAAGTCTGTCTTGATGTTAATATTGAATTCGTTACAGATTCTTTCAAAAGCCTTCATGTCTATTCTGTTGCTGAATGGATTAAACGGTTTGTCATTCGGTAATGGCGCTTGCAGTTCAGTCAAAATACGTCTGAAGGTGTAATAGAAATGAAATCTATACACTGACCTCACCAAAGGATTAGGATGATTTAAGTGATCAGCATACGACACTCCACACCCAGTTGATGCACAAAACACAGCAAAGTTTTAAATGGTTCTGATAAAACTGCATCGGATGACTAAACCACACTTTTGCGATGTAGTCTTTTTTAACAGGGGGGTTAAGATATCTGCTTAATGGCGTACTTACCTTTTTATGAAAAGTGTTAGTCTGGGTCACAGAAATGTCAAGAGTATCGGTTGTTATATTTTTAAGATTGTAGTGCGGCCCAACAGAATATTTTGCATTAGTATATTTGAATGCATTCATTTTATTTCGTTTAAAAAATGTTTGTAACAATAACAACTCAAGACCGTCCTTCGTTTTTAGAACATGCTATTAATAACGAATGCGGAACCAGAACGGTCGCTCTCCATGAAATATTCTACAAAGTCGTATGGTTTAATATAAGCAAAGCCAAGGAGAATAATAAGATTAAAAAAGTTAATAATAGAGGCCAATTAGTTAGCCAGTTAACCATACCTGATGGTATTACGGGGTTTTGCTCGCTAAAAGAAGCAATGAGTAACTTCGACATTGCTCTCAAACTTAACAATGCGAATCTGAAAACAATGTTGACCTTCAAACCTGAAGAAGAAGAAGTAGGGTACTATTTTGATAAAGAGCTAGCTAAAATGTTAGGCTTTACAACTGCCAATCGGGCCGTTCATAGTTTTAGAGTTACGTCAAACAAAACTACTTATGAGGGAGAAAATCCGCTCGATCTTGCATTACATTCATTACTCTATGTTCATTTGGATGAGCTGAGCACTGATGAAAACTTATATGATGAAGGCCCTCAACTGTTTTAAGAGCTCTTCCGTCAGGGAAAGCTGCATATTGCGATTATGAAATTATACAATTCCCTAATTTACAGTTTTAAAAAATTAGTTTGTGGGAGGGTCGGATCATTAATATAAAAATCAAAGACAAAGCGGGGAAAGTTGTGAAATGTGATAACCTGCACATTGTTTTGGAAATAAAATAATACGTTACTAAAAAATAATGTCGCGTGGGGCCCGAAGAATCAGGAGTTACATTAGCGCCTGTAAGGTGTATAACCTTAGAATTAAAAGACCTTGCAGATGTTGCGGACTTTGAACAGAACGGTGAGATAGGCGCTTTGTATGGTTTTGAGTACACTAAAGATGGTGATTATAAACGCAAAGAGGTTGGCGACAGCAAAAAGTTTCCTAAACTAGAACAACTGCGCAATCTAGAGGCAAATAATGTTGGCCAGTATGAATATAAAATAGTTCGAAAACCTGACCTCAAATGGCACTTAGAACCATATTTAGAATGGGAAATAAAATTTGAATTCATAAGCCCATTTACATATTTTAGCCCTCAAAAAAGTTTCAGAAAAGCATTCAACTCTGGCCCTTTACATGTAAGTCTTATGCCGGACGACAATAGTCGGAAAGAAATTGAAATAACGCCGTATGGGGAAAAACAGTACATCCTCCACAGAAAAGAAACAGTTGTAAAAAAAGCTTCTACAAAATTACAGTTCTTTCCAAGCAGAAAATTAGGAGACACGTTCACAATGATATTTGAAATTTCTGTCTTTAAAGATGTGGAGAGGGATGGGGTTGTGGGGGTTAGTGACGTCCTTATAAAAGGAATTAATATTAGCTGGCAAAACTTAGACGTTAAACGCCTTAACGTTACCATCGTCGTTCTTCACAATGGTGAGGATATTAAGATCATAACAACAAGCAACAAAATCAATGTTGATTAAATAGAAACAATCTTACAGAACTGAATTGGATTAATCTTACACATTTAGGCCTCATAGGGTTTTATTTATACTGAACAAGTTTTTGACGGAGAGTATGAAAAAAAATAATAACTGGATTAGATTAAATTCTGTTATAAAACTATGGAGCAGTTTAAACTTTATGATAAAATCCCCTCATTGTTCAATGATTTGTGGGCAGACTGGTTGTGGAAAAACAATATTTGTCCTAGACTATTACAAACAGTTTATCGCTATAATTTTGATCATATTGTAATTTTTTTGTCCAACACTTAAAAGGAACAAAGCATATCATGATAGAAGGTTTATATGGACAGACAATGACGATATTTAAATTAACCCTAGCACTAAACTGAGTGAGTGTTTAGAATACTTTTATAAAGTGTTTGAAGGAACGCAGACACTCTTTATTATAGATGACTGTTCGGCAGAAAAAGATATAGTTAAAAAGAGAAACACTTTGTCAAAGCTGGCTTTCAGCGGAAGACATGATGGGATAAGTGTGTGGATTTTATGCCAGAAATATAACTCGGTTTTAAAAGACTTTAGAGAACAGTTAAAGACTGTAGTGTTATTTCACATGAAAGACAGAGACTCATTTGAAGAATGTTTGCGCGAAAATGATGTTATTGAAAACGATCAAGAAAAAACATAGGATTAAACAAAACTAAAATCTGAAAAGTTTAGTAAATTAGTATTGAAAACGGATAACCCTACACAGTATGTATGTTTGTAGATAATCGTTATTTTTTGGTTATTGAAGTCTTACTTGTCAGAGAACAGGAAAAGGGGCATTCTAGGTCGCCCTAGCCCGAACCTAGGTGAGGGCTAGGGTGAGTTAGAATGCCCCTTTTCCTGTTCTCTAAGAGACAATATATGATGCAAGCAAGTACGACCTCCTAGAAGAGGACCCAACAAAAGACGTCATCAGCACTGTGAACGACTGGGCAACAAAATGGAGCAGAAAGGGAGCCATAGATGACAACATCGTGAGGTATGTTACCAAAACCGAAGACGCCCATCCGGCGAGATGCAACCTCTGGTTAAGACCCACAAGAACAGACCATACCCCTACAGACTACTACTTTCCGGTAGTGGGACACCAGTGCAACCCTGTCAAAGGTTGTCCAACAGGCGATCCAACATTTGACGGCTCACCTCCCTTACCAAGTGATTGACACAAAGGAGTTTCTTCGAAAACTGGAGGAGATAAATAACACTCTCACACCACTACCGCCGGAAGCTTGTCTAGCAGTCTGTGATGTAGTCTCATTATACCCAAGTGTCGACAATTCTATGGGAATACCGGCTGTGGAGAAGCAACTAGAACTCCACCCATCTCCCTTGAAAATGCCTAAGGACTGCATTATGGAAGCACTACAGGTAGTTCTACAAAACAACAGCTGTTCTTACACTGATGGGGAAGGAGCCACCCACTTCGCAGCCCCAAACTCAGGCACTGCGATGGGCCCATGCCACGCATGCGATTACGTGGATGTGTTTATGGGAGAACTTGATCAAAAACTGGTGAACAACAGTCCTATCCAGCTGCTATCTTTCCAGAACCAGGCGAGAATGACGACAAGCCAAAACATCTGGATTGGACGCGTTTTAGAGACGACGGATTCACAATTCTTCCCAATGCAGAAAATGTTGCAGAATTTGCAGAATTCCTTCAGACCCTACACCCTGGAATTGAATGGACAATACAATCTGGTAAACAAAAGGATTACCTGGACCTCTCAATTACCATAACGACAGAAGGCAGGATTGCTACGGATGTGTTTCCAAGAATAGCAACTCCTACCTTCCCCCATTCTCCTGCCATGCCCCATCTGTTTTCAGTGGCCTTGCTGTAGGCATCGGCACTCGCCTCAGGATGCTGATATCGGATGATGCTACCCTGGAGAGGAGGATGGAGGAATATGCCAAGTACCTGACTATGGCGGGCTGGAAGTGGACAAAGGCTCTGCGGGACATAAAGAAAGGAGCCCAGAGGAACAGGCAAGAGCTTCTAGCCGAAAAACCCAAGAAAAGAGAAAAGAAGATCGCCTGGATCACCACGTATGACCCAAGAGTACCCTCAAAGTCAGCTATCATCCAGAAAAACCTTCACCTTCTACATGCCAACCCGACCAACGCGGAAATCTTCCCAAGAAACAAGATTTGTGGCTGCAGACAGGAAGTGCAGGAACCTGGGACAAATGTACATGCCGACAGTTCCCAAAAGAACCCCCACACCTACCCAAGATGGCCCCCCTGGTTCTTCCCATGTCATAAGTGTGACACATGCCGTCACTCAGAGAAAACAGAGTGTTTCGTTTCTCCCTGGGATGGCCGCAGGTGGAGAATAAGGCAGCACATTACATGCGAAACCAATATGGTCATCTATCTCTTGCGCTGCCGTCAGCATCCTGACCTGTGGTACGTGGGATCCACCAAGAACCTCAAGAAACGCTGGGCAGGCCACAAAAGTGATGTCAAGCTGAAGCGTACCACAAGATGCAAAATGTCAGAACATGTACATGCCAGTGACCACCCTAAAGACCCTAGCGCAGACTTCCTCTTCATTGTACCGATTGAGGCTGTCAAAAAAGAGAACCAACTCCTGAACAGAGAGATCTTCTGGCAGGCGAATCTGGGGACGCTCTTCAAGGGTTTGAACCAAAGAAAAGACTTAAACGCTGGACTACGATACAGAATCCAGTATTGATGTTTCTCTGGTGTGTGGACTTTATCCATTTTGCATTTGTGTGTGTGCGCACATGCACGCACGCGCGTGCGCTGGGCTGCGATGCAGAATCCAGTATTAATGTTTCTCTGGTATGTGGACTTTATGCATTTTGCATTTTGTGTATATGCACACACACACACACACACACGTGTGTGTGGGGAGAGGGGAGAGAGAGAGGGGGGGGGGTGTATGTGTGTGGAAGAGAGAGAGTGTGTGTGTGTGTCTGTTTGGATGCATGGATAATAATATATGTGTGTGTGTGTGTGTGTGTGTGTGTGTGTGTGTGTGTGTGTGTGTGTGTTGTGTGTGTGTGTGTGTGTGTGTGTGTGTGTGAGGGTGTGAGTGTGTGTGTGAGTGTGTGAGAGAACGAGAGAGAGTGTGTGTTTGTGTGTGAGGGTGTGTGTGTGTGTGAGTACTAATAAGGAGTAATGGCCCTCTAAGTGTTAACATGGTGGGTTGTTTTGGGGTTTGCTCAGCTTTATGAATATTTTGTGATTTTAGCTCACAGTCTTGGAAAGTTTAATTCATGCAATTCATGTTCCATGTATGAGATCAGTTAACTGTAACAGTGTTTTGACTCTTTAATGAGTTCTGTTGGGCTTGCTTCTTGTTTTATTTGTTTCATTCTTTATTGGCACATCACAGTGCAGTCCTGAGAAAGGTTTTTAAACCGAAATATTGGACTAATAAAACTCCAAAATCTACAGTGGGTTCCTGTTTTATTTCTTCTTTATATATATATATATATATATATAATATATATATATATATATATATATATATATATATATATATATAATATATATATATATATATATACAAACTAATAAATTCCAAGGATAAGTACCGAGCACCGTTACAGCAACTTACAGAGCAGCTTGGTGTTGCAATGACTGCAAAAAATATTGAATTATAAACAAAACTTGCTCTTATGTCTTAGATTGAAGAAATAGGGGGAGATACGCATTCATACCTGCAATGGCAGATGATTCTGCCTAACTAACAGTATGTGCTTGAGTGGGTGGATGGGGAAAATAAATAAATGCTTCTCAAAATGAGCCTTCAGCAAGCTTATATTCTCCAAGGGGAGAGACATCCTCCAATAGGGGGGAAACTCACTAACATATAACTCCTGGTCATATACCGATATTTCGAAACTTGGTGGTTTCTCCTCAGTGACCGCGGAAAGTGTAAGTTGACTCCTCTGCCTTTTCAGTTTTAAGAAGAATGCAATCGAGAAAAGGCTGGTGTGCAATACCGTAGTATGTTTGTTGAGTTTTCAAAAAACCAACCAAAGGTGTCATCTAAGAAGCAAAAGAAAATCATATATATATATATATATAAGAGAGAGAGAGAGAGAGAGAGAGAGAGAGAGAGAGAGAGAGAGAGAGAGAGAGAGAGAGAGAGAGAGAGAGAGAGAGAGAGTGTAAGTGATTCTGCTAACCTTCGTACCTTGAAAAAGAAAGTCATTATAGTAATCATGAAATTTTCTTGATATAATAATGAAAAATAATACGATGTTTATTATTTGTAAAGACAGGCAGATATGATAATGAAGAAAAATAATACAATGTTTATTTGTGAGGACAGGCAGATATGACAATGAAAAATAATGCAATGTTTATTATTTGTGAAGACAGGCAGATATGATAATGAAAAATAATACATGTTTATTATTTGCGAAGACAGGCAGATATGACAAAGAAAAATGATACAGTGTTTATCATAAATTGTGAAGACAGGCAGATATGATCATGAAAAACAATACAATGTTTATTATTGTGCGAAGGCAGCCAGATAGGGGTATCTGTACTCTCTCTCTCCCTCTCTGTCTCTGTCTCTCTCTCTCCCCTCTGTCTCTGTCTCTCTCTCTCCCTCTCTGTCTCTGTCTCTCTTTCTGTCTCTGTCTCTCTTTCTCTCCATGTCTGTCCCTCTCTCTCTCTCTCCCTCCCTCCCTCTCTCTCTCTCTCTCT
The DNA here is from genome assembly GCA_018398815.1 of Conus ventricosus. Lineage (NCBI taxonomy): Eukaryota > Metazoa > Mollusca > Gastropoda > Neogastropoda > Conidae > Conus > Conus ventricosus. The sequence goes on from JAFLJL010005450.1 coordinate 13,523, forward strand.
CTCTCTCTCTCTCTCTCTCTCTCTCTTTCTCTCTCTGTATCTGTCTCTCTCTCTATGTGTCTCTGTCTCTCTCTTTCTCTCTCCTCTTTCTCTCATTGTCAGTCTCTGTCTCTCTGTCTCTCTGTCTCTCCTTGTCTCTCTGTCTCTCTCTCTCCTCTTGTCTCTCTCCCTCTCTGTCTCTGTCTGTCTGTCTGTCTGTCTCTCTCTCTCTCTCTCTCTCTCTCTCTCCTCTCTCTCTTTCTGTCCATCTGTCTCTCTATCTATGTCTCTCTCTCCTCTTGTCTCTCTGTCTCTGTGTCTCTTTCTGTCTCTTTTCTCTCTCTCTCTACTCTCTCTCCTCTCTCTCTCTCTCTCTCTCTCTCTCTCTCTCTCTCTCTCTCTCTCTCTCTCTCTGTGTCTCTGTCTGTCTGTCTGTGTGCTGTGGTGCATATTGGTGTGTGTGCGTGTGTAAGCTGTCATACTTCGTTTTCGGCCTGGTGAAACTGCTTCTGTAATCACTTGTTATCCGACAATAAACAAGTTGAACAATATTTGTTGTTTGTGGCTGCTTGTGTGTGTGACATGTGTGTGTGGTGTGGTGTTGTGGGTGGTGGCTGT
>JAFLJL010005451.1:0-17500 GCA_018398815.1 Conus ventricosus
AAAAGGGAAAAAAAGGGGAAGATGAAAAACAAAAAGCCTTAATTTTAAAAGGTTAAAAAAAAACAACTTTAGTTTTAAAAAAACCGACAAAAAACAAAAAATGTAGAACATGAAAACAAAAATAAAATGACACAAAAGAACCAAAGCAGGACAAAAATTTTTAATACAAACGGACTCTTTTCAGTTTTCATTTCCCATTTTTCATCAAATTTTCATGCGGGGGAAACGGCCCGGTCGTACGCACACCCCGCTAAGTTTTGAGCCCCCAACCCCCTTTTTAAAAAGCTGCAAGAAAAAGAATTCCGACTAAAAAAACGTATTAAAAAGAGGGTTGGTGGCTTTTTCTTAGGATGTTGACGCGCTTGCCCAAGTTTGAATCCCTTGTTTGTGTCATTGTTACATTGTTGTGTGTCAGGGAGTGTGCATGGAAAAATGGGTCGGGGCGTGTGTGGTGGGGTGTGTGTGTGTGTGTGTGTGTTGTGTGTGTTGGGTGTGTGTGGTGTGTGTGTGGTGGTGTGTGTGTGTTCGAGCGCATGTTAAAATGATATGCGTGGTTGGTGTGCAGTGTTTGGGCACGACGTGAGGGAAGCGCTTGGCGTGCGTGCGTGCGCGCGGGGCGCGCGCGCGGCGCGCCGCGCGTGTGGTTGGTGGTTTTTGTGTGGTGTGTGTGTGTGAGTGTATGCGTACGTGGTGTGTGTGTGTGTGTGTGTGGTGTGTGTTGTGGTGTGTGTGTGTGTGTTGTGTGTGTGTGTGGTGGTCTGCGTGCGTGCGTGCGTGTGTGTGTGGTGTGTTGTGGTGTGTGTGTGTGGTGTGTGTGGTGTGTGTGTGTTGTGTGGTTCCGGACAATCCCATTGCTTCATTTTTCATTATTCTATTTTGAAAAAAGATTACTTTTGGAAAAGTGTTGTAACCCAAACCCATTTAAATACACTGAGTTAAATGCAGATGCATTTGGGTTTGAGATGGGCGTTGTTAAATGCCTTTAGTGCCAATTTTCGGACCTTTTGGTATTTAAAAAAAATATTTTAAATGCTTTCAAATGGTTAGCATTCTGCAAAGCCGTCCCAATGGCGTGGGTTGTCAGTTTATTCAGTTGGTATTCTTTGAAAAAAAGGTGGGGATTGTCCTGTGTCTTGTCTTTGAGAGTGAAGCCCTTTCTCGGCTATTGTGGGGTGATGCACGATGCCTTTTCTTGACGCACTGAGCAATGGTTTAAGGGTTGCTAAACGCTTTCTTGAGCTTTTCGAGTTTTGTAGATCAGATCATATTGCTAGTGTCAGCACTCGAGCATTCGTTTCTTTGGGGTCTCAGGGCTTTAGTGTAAACATTGTAAAAAAACAGGGGCGGAGGGAACCTTGAGAGATCCATTGAAAGTATATAGGTCACACGTCCTTCCAGATCTTTGATGACGGTTCGCTCCGATGCTGCTCTACTCATTCTGTAAGCGTTCTGTGACCCCATAGTAAAGGGAGTAGCTCGATAAAAAAGCGAGAAGGGATTTGTTGTTTTGCATCTTCCAGGTCTTTGCAACTGCTTTTGTTTTACCTTACTTTAAAACCCTTTTCCTGTTTCTGGGGAAAAAGCAGCCGCTTTTCCCCATGAACTTTTACCTGGTCTGAAACCCCCGATCTGTGGGAGGATTTGTCGATTTTTAAAGTCTTTGCGATTTTTCTTGCTAAAATTTCGTTCCAGAGCTTTCCTCTATATTTGCATAGTGGGTATGCGTTAGCCATTGAGCTGATGAAAATTTTTTTGGGTTCTGGTAAAGATTTTAGGTAGCTGTTTTCCCACCCTTATGAGACATACCCTTTTGAAACTTTCCTGCAAGAGTGAAGAGGGGGGGTTTGTCCTCTTCTGAGAGCTGTTGGATATTGGATACCTTTATTTTGAGGGCCGGGCGCCCTTTGATCTAGCTATTGTGTTATCCAGTTCAGGGGCTGTAATTACATCAGCAATACCCATCTGGCTAGGTTAGGTTTAACTTGGTCAGATTTTACTTCTTCGCTTACAATTTCTTGGTTTTACTCTTTCCTATGACACGTTTAAGCGAGCGTCATACACAAAAGTATTGGGTTTGCTTTTTTTTTGCTTTTTCCTTTCCCATGCGTTTTAAAAAAACTGTCAAAATGGGGAAAGTGTTGCGTAAAAAGAAGTGACAGAAAAAAATGTTGCTATTTGGATTATTTTGTTGTCGTCTCGCTATTGTTTTGCTCTTTGTTTGTGTATTCATATATGTTTTATGCTGATTAGGGTGTTTTCTTTTTTCTCTGCCAAATTTTACCCCTTGCGTTTCTTTCCGGCTTTTCTTTTTTCTATCTGTTTTTTTTTGTTTTGTGTTTTTGCATCTTCAAAGTTTTTTCCTGGATATTCCCTTCATTTTTGTTATAAAATTTGGGTTCTTTGTTTGGTTTGACTTTTGATAAAAACTAAATGAAAGGGACGGGTTTCATTCCATGTGTAAAGTTCTCCCGCATATGCCTGTGTAAATGTTTTTCCCAATGAGGAAAAGTCAATGCATGTCGTGTACCCTGCGCCCTTTTTGTGTTGGGGGAGTGATGCAGGCATGGGGGTATTTCATCCAACCCATTTTTCCAGCGCGATTCCTTGAGGCGGGTGCCATCCTACAATTTTTACAGTGCATTAAGATGCCCACTAGCATTGCAGAGTAAACTTTAAAAAAAAAATTCACCCAAAAGGTCCAACCCGGGGTTTTTGTTTGTTGTTTTTGTTTTTTTTTTTCTTTTTTTTTTTTTTTTTGTTTGTTTTTTTTTTATAAATGGTTTTCCCGGATGTGTGTAGCATTGAAAGACAGGTTTTTTTGATTCCATAGGTTTTTTCACCTCACCCCTTAGCTACGTGTGCTGCCACATAAAATCTTTGAATGGAGTAAACAAATAACACGTGTACGGGGCCTCCTATCCGAAGGAGATCTTTTGTCTTGGGGGAAAACATGGTCGGGGCATTGAAAATTTTAAACATTGGGGAAGCTCATTTTTTTAAAGTTGTGTTTTGTGTGTGTGTTGTGTGTGTGTGTGTGTGGTGTTTGTGTGGTGTGGTGTGGTGTGTGTGGAGAGGAGAGAGAGGAGGAGGGGGAAGGGGAGAGGAGGGGAAGGAGAGGGAGGAAGAGAGGATGTGGATGAGTATAAAGGCTTTCTACAGATGAGGGGATTGCGAGTCCCAGTAAACGACAAGCGCAACAACTTGTTGAGAATTTGATCAAAGGAGCAGCGCAAAAACTGAGGCTCTCTCTTCTCTCTCTCTCCTTCTCTCTCCCCTCTTCTCTCTCTCCTCTTCTCTCTCTTCTCTCTTCTCTCTCTCTCTCTCTCTGTTACCCCCTCAAATAGTGGGGGAGAGTGTGTTATTGTTTCTTTTGACAGGAATAATCAATCAGAATGTTCACATCTGTACATTTTAATATGAAATGCCAATAGCTAAGATGTTGTACTTGGGTGCTTTTCTTTCTGACTTACCATCGTTGAGATGCTAAACTGTTCTGCAGGTGTGCTATCTGCAAAACTCTGTGTACTGTTAGGAGACAGATGTGCCTTAAAACCCACTCTCGGTATGTACCAAACACTCCTCGTTTTCAGATTCTGAGTACACAGCAAAAAAAGTACTAAATGCATGGAAACCACGGACACTTTTCGGGGGTTAACTGGATTGATGAAATATGGGGAGTTTGTATTATACTCCCTTTTTTGGCTAGTTACTTCCATGTCAGACCATAGCATTCCAGGCAGTTTTTGCTTGGGGCCGGATTTTTTGTGCTAATGCATAAACACCATCACGTGACGCCCACTATTTTCCGCCGGGGAAAAAAAACCCGGTTTGTAAATTTCCTGTTCCCATTCAATGGGCCTTGGAAGGAAACCCCGGGAAAACCATAGCGGGGGGAAGTGGGGGGGCTTTTGAGTTGACATGGAAAAGATACTAAGCTAACAGGGAGTTAATAAAAAATCCCATTTTGGGGCGTCAATATTTCCTTTCAGACCATAGAAATTCAAGGAATGGGGGGAGGGCTTGTCCCCTAATGATTTTTGGGGTTGAGGGAATAGTTTGGCTGCGTTAGCCGAAAAAAGAGCCCCTAAACCTCCCGGGTCATGCGGACCCCTAAAATAAAGGTTATGAAGGGTTTTTCCCGGATCCAGTAGGCTGCTCGGGATGTGGTGAAAGACAGAGCGCGAATCGCTGTGCAAGTGGCCAGGCCCCCCCTCAGGGGGCTGGGGAGATAAGACGGGGAGATCCTTTACGCCGTGCGTGGGCCCGATATGCAATCTTGGAAGCATCTAGATAGGACTGGGGGAGGCCGGGGGCGGGGTTTTCCCAGTAGCCCGAATGGAGCAGCTGAGAGCCTAACGAAGAAATAAAATGGAACTACCTATTAAAAAATTGGAAGGGCCCCGTGGAGGAAAGAGAGGGCCCCAAAAGCCATCTTCCCCTTGGAAAAAAAGGGCTCACCCTGTGGGGGTTGGGGAATGGAGGGAAGGCTTTTGTTATGAGGCCAGCCAGGGGGGGGCGATCTGGGCTAACCTGTTCTCCACTGGGTGAGGGTTAGCCTGCTGAGGGCCCCTTACCCCAGTGGGGGAGGAACCCGCTATGTGTGTCGCGCAGAGGGTAAAATCCCCCCGCAGGCAAAGTGGAGGGGGGCCCCTCTATTGGGGGAGAGGTGGGGGAGCGAGCCCCCTTCCCCCCCACCCCTTTTTTTTTTGTTTTTTGTTGTTGCCCCAACAAGGCCCCGAAGTGTTTCCGTGGGCAGGGAACAAGTGGGTGGGGAAAAATGGGTTCGAAGCAGGGGAAAGGGGGGGAGAGGCTCCCGCGGGCGGGGAACAAGTCGGGCGAGCCCTGGGGTTGGAAGCGGGGGGGGGGAGCCTCCCCGGCGCTCCTGTGCGCCCGCACCCCCGAGGTAGGGGTTTAAAAAAGGGGAACCCCCGGATGGAGGGGGAGAAAGGGGTTGAATAGTGCCCTCTCCCTCCCCGTCGCTTGTAAAGACGGGGAACACGAACAAGGTGTATTTAAGATACTACCCCATGCGCTTTGTGGCCATAGTCAGCATGAGTGTGTGGTTTTGGCCCATAGATGGCAAATGAGGGATTTTCGCCACAGAACATAGAAAAAAAATTTTTTGGGGATCCAAAACAACGAGTTGTTTTATTTGACCCAAGACCCTAAAACCACATTTCCCGACTGTCGATTCCCTGAGCCCCCGCGGGAATATGCGGTGTAAGTATCGCTCTTCACCGAAACGAACATACAAAACTAGGCGAGACCGGGGAAAATAAAACTTCAAGGCGATGTCGTCTGCTAGGGTTTGGGTTTCGGCCCATTACGAACATATTTCGTGTAAGTACCCGCTTCCATTTTCTGAACCCCGATTTTTCCGGGCGAGAAGTAGGTAGCGTCTGTGAGATGGGGTATAAGGAGGGAGTTTCCCATGGGCGCTCCCCCAGTCCCCTTTGGGGGACTGTCTGTGGCCGAACCAAATTTTTGGTTAATTGTTTGGGTTTTGGCCCTAGAGGGATATTAGGGCGCTTGGGGGCAGTGCTTTAAGCGGGGGGGCCGAGAGGCCCTCCCAGCACGGCAACTCTACACCAACAGGCAGTTAAAGTGGCTCTGGCTGCGCTACCACAAGCTGAAAGGGATGCAAGTCCTGTTCCCCAGGTGTCGGATAAATGGGTGCTAAACAGAGGAGTGCCCTCTGGTGTGTTCGGAGCCAGGTCCGTGCCCGGGGAGGCGCCGCCCCTCCGGCTTGCGCCCCCCGGGTGCGAGTTGCCGGCCCTTCCCAGAGGGAGGTGGGGACGTGGGGCGATGATCCTGGGTTTAGATCCTGGCAGGGGGGGGCTCGGTGATGTCAGTGAAAGAAAGGACATTGTCAGGGGTGGGGCCTCCCTCACAACCAGGTCAGGGTGCACCGTTCCAGGGTGAGCACATCGTACAAGAGGGAAGGGTAGTTTTTCCTCATCTTCAGCTAGGGTGGTCTTGTTCCTGGCGGGGTTGGGTGGAATTCCGTCGGGGAGGCAATTTTGGGGTGCGTGTGGGTCCGCCTACCCCAGCGGGGTAGGGGGGGGATGCGAGGGCGGGCCTCGTGGCTTATGATCGGGGGCCCGGGCTAGGTTTGGGGGGGAGCCCGTCCTGCGATCAAAGCCCCCAAGGTGGGGCTGAGGTCGACCCCGGTGGATGAGGGGGGTGCCACATTATCGTGGAGTGGTCGTGTTCGTGTTGGAATTAAGCCAGGTCTCTCTGGGGGGCATAGAGCCACCGGTCCCGGGGGGTTGGCGGTGTGGCGGCCCTGGGGTGTGGGCAGGATGCCCCCGAGGCCCTGGGTAACCTGAAACAAAGGGGGGGGGGGTGTTCGAGGGCCGTGGCCTGTCGTCCCCGCCCAGGGCGGCATGCCAAACATTCCCTTGGGTGGGGGCCGGGGGGAGGGCCTTATGGGGGTGGGAGGGTGGTAGTCGAGCCTGTCCCGCTTTTTTGGGTTGGGCGGGCTGCGGCCCCGTGTTCCTTCCCCCAGGGAAAAAAAGTCGGGTTTTCCCTTGCCCCGCTGGTTGACCTCCCCTCGGGGGGAAGGGGACCCCGGCGTTGCCCAAGGGGGAACCCGTTTTAAAGTGCCCCCCAAAACTTTCTGTCCCTAGGGGATATGGGGGCGGTCGTGGGGGTTGGTTGACGGCCTTGTGCATGGACACGCCCGGGCTCTTGGCGGGGCGTGACCACGTGCCCAGAATTATGGACACCCCCGGGGTCGTGCGAGGGGGGTTGCCCATAATACTGTTTCCGGAGTCATGGCGCTCCTTGAGCACAGTGTTGGCTGCCCCTGTCCCCCGGTGGGGAGGCGCTGTGAGTCCAGTAAATTTGGGGGGGAAAAAAGGTGAAACGTGGCTCATCAAGGCGGTGGGGGTTGGTGATTACCCGGGACCCGTCAATTTGGCTGGCCCGGGGCCGGAAAGGTCCATAGGGCCGAGGTCGGTGAACAGCATGATGACAAAGCTCCCGCGCTCGGGGGCTAGAGGGTAAGCCGGCCCAATGGAGAGGGGGGGGGGGGGGGGAAGGGAAAATTTTCAGTGAAAGATTTGGACTTGGATCACCCCTTTGAGGGCAGCCTTCCCCTTAGCTTTCTGGGCAGGTCAAAGGAGACATTTAAAAATGGGGCCCGCTTCCCTAGTACCCTTGGACGCAGCGTCGTGGTCCGCGGACGGGTAGGGGGGAATGGTCAGGTCCCTCCGGGGAAAATATCCCTTCCCTGCCGTCGTTCTTCCAGAGAACGGATTGCCGGATCGAAGACCCGGGGGTTCCCCGGGAATTGAGGATTTGAGTGGTGAATGGCTCGCCCCAAGGGTTTCCTTACCATTTTGGGCAATGGTGGGAGAGAAAAACCGGAGCACACGTCACAAAGGGGGCAAAATGGTCGATCGAGAAGAAAAAAAAATCTCGTCGGCCGTGTGGTGTTGTGTAAAGGAGTCGAGAAACGACAAAAATCAAATACCCGTCCCGCCCCAAACAGCGGGGAAGGGAGTAATGTTAGATATCAACGTGATCATGTGTATATACGACTTTTTTCTAGGACAAAATTCCTAGCACTAAGTGGATTTTTGTATAGTACAAAAGTTTGAGCACTAAACCGCCCAGGCAATCGTACTAAGTACGGGCTGGCCAGAAACAAAATGGGGGAAAAACCGACCGACGGGAGAAAAAGGGGGCGACGCCCGGCATTTGTACGATGTGGAAAAAAAACAAAGGGCGTGTGCAGAGAAAACCGAGCAGTTTTGTCGAGGAGATATTGCTTTAAAGGGGGCAAGAGCACGGGACAGTGCCAAAAGGGACTGACCACAACTCGCGAGAAAGAAAAAGTCGGGGGAAAAAAAAAGGGAGCGCTGTGCAAAAAATGCAAAAACGCGAGAGTCCCGCGATCGTGAAAGGAGAAAAATTATTAAATCCAATTCCCCCAGGGCTCTCGATCTTCATTGAAATAATTATAATGGGGTAGTAATAAATGTGCACCTTGGTTTCAGGATCGTCGAGACCCCCCCGATCTCCCAGGTAATGAAAAATTGGGGGGGTAGTAATGAAGTGCCACGTTGGTAGATCAAAGTCGTAGAACCCCTGCTCTCCAGGAGTAAGAAAAAGGGGGAAACAGATAAAGTTACTAATGGGGTACTTAAGTTTGCAACGTTGGTAGTAAAAGGTCGAAGACATCTCTTCCCTTAATAATGATAAATAAGGTACAGAAAAAAACCCCCGGGGGAACCCGGGTACGCCACACAAGGTGAATGCGGCCGGGAATATGGCGGACCGCCAACCGTGTGGCACAACCCAATTGGCGGACGATTGCCCCGGGAAAGGGGATCGATCCCCGAAGTGACGCCACGGGCGTGCGAGAGAAAATCCCCTGGTGTACCTGTAAAAATGCTAAGGGGTACAAATCAATGTGCACCGTTGTAGATGAAGAGATCGTAAAGCCCCAATCACCTGTGAAAAATTTAGGTACTAAGCCATGTGCACCAGTAGGAAATTTCGATCGAAAGCCCCTCGATTCCCAGAGTAAGATAATAGAGTGCCATTTGGGGTACAAATAGATGTGGCGGGGGAAATCCCGTACCGGCAGCATGTCTCAAAAAAATGGCACCATGCGGTGAGGCAATATGGAGGAGAACCCGATCGTAGGGAAAAAATCCAAGACGGCGGGTCGTTTGCCCGGTGGGGTTAGGTCATCGGGAAAGCAAGGGGCGAGAGTAAAATGATGACGCACTAAAAGGTATACGGGGCCGAAAGGGACCCCGTAGAGGGAATGTTAGGATAAAAAAAAATGTTTTTTTTGATTTAAAATGTTTGACGGGAGATAGAAAGGCAAAAACTCTTCTTCTTCTTCCTCTTCTTTCTTAAAAAACGTCCGCCTCCAAATTTGATGGTAGCAATGTGGGTAAAACCCGTCGCCCGTACTAGACGGCGATAAAGAAAACGCAGGAGTGTGAGCAAGGAAAGAAGGAGTAATAAAAGAGGAGGAAACCCCCACAGCATGAAACGGGCGAAGACCGGGACACCCCGCAGGGGTCGGGCCCAAATGGCGAGAATAAAAAATGGCGGGTCGAGCGACCCCACGAAGATCGATCGTCGATGCGAATGACCCAGAGGCTTTGGGAATAAACAACGCGCCCAGTCGATGGAAATCAGTGGAAAATGGGAAGAAAAAACGAGGAGTGGCTGACGCGTTACTACAAGGGTGCGCGTTCCCAAAACCCCCGGGGAGAAGGGACGAAAAGGAGAAAAATGGGGGGGAAGAGAAATCGTAGCCGTCACGCTAGAGCGTGAATAAATGAAATAAAAAGCCATCCCCAAGCCTCAGCGGCAAGGTACCCCCTGGTCGAACTAAGCCCAAAAAAGCAAGTAAAGAAGGCAAACCCAAGCAATCTCTACAACAAAAACAGAGTATAGGGGAGACAGAGCAAAAACCCGTCTTGTTGGCAGGGGCCGGGTTGAAGAGGAAACAGGAAGTTTCACCGGTTTTCCCTGGGGAAGAGTGGGCGTCCGGGATGGGCCTTTTTTTTTGCATTGCCCCAAAAAAAATGGCCTGCGAGCTAACTAACTGCCCTGGAAGTTGGGCTGACATGTAAGAATATGAGCCAAAAAAAAGGATGTGTGCAGAAAAAAGTGACACCCGGAGATGGAAAGTGAAAACCTGAAACAAACAGGAAAATTGGGAAAAACCCCACACAAAATGAAAACACCCCTTTAAACATCTGAGGACTTTGCAAAACACGCGAAGAAATTTAGAGAACCAACCGTACGGACGATGAGATGATTGCGCGGCAACAACGACGATGACGATGTGATAATGCTGCTGTGCTCTTGCTGTGTTTATATGCGCCCGGGTTTTGGGGTGCTGTTTGCTGTGCTGTGCTGCTGCTGCTTTCGGTGTGCTTTTGATATGAGATGTGATGACCTGACGACGACGACGACGCAACGCGACGACACGACGAGACGACGCGGACGACGCCGCGAGATGATGATGATGATGATGATGATTGATGATGTGATGTGTGATGATGTGGATGACGTCGGGGACGAGGACGGGGACGCGACGCCCGGGATAATATGGTGTGAGGTGTGATGAGTGTGAGGGTGATGAGATGATGTGATGATGATATGTGAGATGTGATGAGACAATTGCGACGACGCGCAAGAATGATGTGATGATGATAACAAAAGCAGCCAGACCCCGTAAGTTGCTGACAGGGCAGCATCACACCATGTCCCTGTCCAAGGCCATCCTACAGGGTCCCGGGAGGGTGAACCCTGGGCGCCCCCGGTCTCCAGACACAAAAGAGGGGTGGATTCTAAAAACTTCTTCCCGTGTGTGGTGTGTGGTGTGTGTGTGTGTGTGTGTGTGTGTGTTGTGTGTGTGTGTGTGTGTGATAGTTTGTGTGTGTGGGTGTGGGTGTGGGGTGTGGCGTGCGTGCGTGCGTGCTGCGGGTGGTGCGTGGTGTGGTGTGTGGTGTGTGTGGTGTGTGTGTGTGTGTGTGTGTGTGTGTGTGTGTGGTGTGTGTGAACATGTCTTTTCGAATATCCTTATATAAAGTTTTGCTTTTTTTTTTAGAATTTTTTAACACGAACTGAATCAATGAATTTAATACGACGAGTGTTTTCCTTTTTAAAGTGATTTTTTGTTGTTTGCTTTTTCGATTCTTGGGGTGAAAGCACGGGAACTTTCTTTTTAAAAAAAGCAACTGGTGTTTGTTTTTCTTACCTGTTTTTACTGTGTACAAAAGTTCAGCGCGTGAGAGATTTTCTGACTTTACGGAGGCGACTCGGACCCTTTTTTTAAAGAAGTAGGCGATTTTTTAGGATGGGGACACGCGGGGCACTTTTGGCACTTTTTTTCCCTTTTTTCGTCCCCTAAAAAAAGAAAACTTATTTCCCTTTTTAAACCATTGTTTACTCAGGTGACCTCAAAATCTTACTGGTTGGAACACGGGGGTAGCTGACTTTTTTTGGTAAGAGATAACTTGTTACTTTTGTCAGAACAGCGGGGAACATTCTTACTACATGAAATGATTGGTCCCCATTTCGCAGACATCTTTTTTAAATCTTTGGGAACAAACCCCACAACACACACACACAAAAACAACCAACACAACCCCCCACCCCCCACACACAAACCCCACACACACACACCACCACACACCACACCACACAACAACACACCACAACCACCCCAAAACACCCACGCCACACCACACACGCACGCCGCAGCTAGACACACACACACACACACACACCACACACACACACACACCACACACAAACACACACACCACACGATGAAAAAATACCCTTTAAAATCATGAATTATATTAAATTAAATACCAACACGAACTAAATAAAAAACGTAATTTTTTCCGAAAACGGGCTTTCCCCTTTTACCTGAAAAAAAAAGAATTTTATGCTTTTTTAAATTTTGGAAATGATCCGTAAACTTCCAGTTTTCACTTGGCGGCCGATTTAAACTTTTAAAAACGTTAAATTCTTAGGGGCAATCCAAGTATACACAACATGGAAAAACATATTGCCTTTTTTTAAAAAAAGCAAAAAATTGAATTTCCTTAAAATTGTCAGTAAACAATTTGGGGGAAGACCTAAAAATTTAATGTTTTTGAAATCCCTTGTACGCTCAAAAATACATATGCTCAGGGGGTATTTTTTAAAGCACCTAAATATCTTTTTTTTTTTAAAAACTTCAGGCACTGATTGCAAAACCCCCAAAAAAGCCCTAGGGGTTTTTCCCCATACGTCAAACTTAGGACATACAAAGAAATAGGATTCTACCCCTATTAAATTAGAAAAACTTCTACATTAAATTCTCTTAAAAGTTTCTCACAAAAAAATTTTTGTTTTAGAAGAGGTAGTTTGATTCGGAAAAGGATTTTGGAAAAAGTGCACAATATATACAATCCCAAAATTATTTATTCATTTTCCCCCAGATTTTGATTCAAAAATAGATAAAATAATATCGCCGGGGAAAAACCACCTTTCACCCTTCCAAAATGGGTACAATCAAAAAACTTCCCTTTTACATTTACTACAATAATTTAAAAAAAAAGGATTCTCCCAACATTTGAGAAATTTTTTTCAAAATCCTTGAAAAAACGACAACCCTCACTTGAAAATTTCCAGATGGCTCAGTATTAGATATAATGCAGGGAGCAGCTTTCATAATTTCTAGCTTAAAAAAAGAAAAATTTTTCTTTGGAAAAGTCTGTTTATTAGCCAGATTACTTTATTCTCAAACTTGGATTTCATTTTGAATTTTCCAAAAAAATAACAGCAAATCGTAATATGCGCTGATTCAAAAGCGCATTGAATGATTAGTCTTCTGATTCAGTGAAAGTTAGACTGATAAATGAAATTATCATATAATACACCCCTTTTTTCCTTTTTTGTTTGGGGGCCTTCTCTTGTGGTTATCGGGAAAAGACAAGTAGACAAAATTAAAAAGGCAGTCAAAACCCTTTGGGACAGTAACAATGAAGTTCGCTTAGATCTGGCAGTGTTTCTTCTAAATAAACATTCATGTAAAGCAACAAAAGCACTGAGGAATCGGACATATATTATATAACAATTCATAATTTAAGACAAAAACAATGGGATAACAATCAAAAGATTTTTTTTTTCATCAGGAAAATTTAAATCTAACCATAGGGTTTTTTAAACTGTTTTTAAAAAAATATTGCAAAGATATTATTGATGTGTGGGGATTCGTAAGTGTCAATATTTACTGATTTATTGTCCCCCAAAAAAAGGCTTTTTTCTAAAAACGGATTGGGGTTTTGTTGATGGATGACTCTTTATCACTTTAGTATATTAAACAAATTTTTTTTACTCTTTATCTATTTCAAAAGTTTTCTAGGTGTTCATTATATTTTCTTTTGATTTTTGTTGTTACAGTTACAAATTTTTTTAAGAAACGTTCGCGAATGGGGGGGGATGGTTATGAATTTCTTCCTTACGTAGACTTTAAAAAATTAACTCCCCTTCACTCCCCAAAAAATGCATCTCTATTTCTTCATCAAGCTCCTTCACATAAAATTGTTTGAAATTTTTTGGGAGGACGTTTAAAATGAAGAACAAACAACAACACACACAACACCCACACACACACACACCACACACCACAACACACCACAACCCCACCCCACCACACAACCCACCACCACACAACACACACACACCACACAAACAACTCGTTGCGGCTGCCCATTATTCCCCCTTTTGGGACAGTCGCATTTTTTTTGGCATTCTCTGGATGCATCTGTCTGAAAATAGAATAAAGGAGAATCTGGGGTTCCTGGGTTGTCTCATGATGTGTGACAAAATTTTTGGGTGTGAAACAGCAGACCTGACCAATGATTGCTGGCGCTTTAGTCCCCCCTTTGTTTCCCTAATCTAACAAGTCATCAGCAGCGGATTTTCGGCAGTATTTAGTTTTGGGGGTTCATTTTAGGATGTTGGGGGGAAAAAGATCATAAATAAATGAAAAAAAAACCTCTAGGGGAAAAATATGGTGTTCCGAAAAGACCCGTGAAGATTTAAAACCGTGGCCCCCGGAAACAGGTCAGGAGTGCTTTGGCTACTCATTGCGGCGTGATAGTGCCGTGTTCAAGTGTGGGGAAAGGAAAAAAAGGGGGGGGAAAAGAAGAAAAAAGAAGAAAAGAAGAAGAAAGAAAGAGAGAGAGAGAAGAGAGGAAAAAGAGAGAAAAAGAGAGGGGAGGAGAGGGAGAGGAAAAGAGAGAGAGAGAGAGGAGAGGAGAGAGAGAAGATAATATCAAAAAGTGGGAAAACTGAAATCCGTAAAAAAAAGGGCAAAAATAGCGCAAAGAAATATCAAGATAAATATGTTTACGTGTACTCAGCATAAGGTTTATATTTCGTTACCCGGTTTTGGGGAGATATTCTCATAATTTCTATGCATTCTCTTGTTTACCTTCCCTTTTTCTTGTTGTAGCCAATGCTTTAAAAAGGTCACAGGAAAGAAAAAAAAAAAGTCATCTTTCAGCAACGAGATTTCTCTCAGTTTGCAGGATCTTTTTTTTACTCAAAGTATTATATAATGCAACTGGAGAGCTAATTACTTATTTTTTTTTAAACCAATTCTAATTCTTTTTATGCAGAAAAATATTATGCCATCATCTCCTCTCTCTCTCTTCTCTTCTCTTCTCTTCCCCTTTCTCTCTCCTCTCTTCTCTCTCTCTCTCTCTCTTCCTCCCCCTCCCTCTCTCTCTCTCTTAAATCATACGTCTGTGTCAAGCTTTTAATTCCACCCTGTCAATTACATGAATTGAGACAGCCGCAGTTGAATTTAATTATGACATTTTTCAAATCAATAAAAAACACCAAACACCTTTTTTCTTAAGGTGCTTAGTAATAGGAACATGCATCACCCCCCCACACCACCACAACAACACACCACAACACACACAAACCCCCACAACACACACACACAACAACCAAAAACACACACACCACCCCCCCCCACCCCGCGCAAAACACACCACACAACACACACCAACAACACCCCAACACCCACACACACACACACCCACACACCACACACACACGCCCCACCCACACCCACCACACTCTCTTTTTTTTTGCGCGCGCGCCGGGCCGCGCGCGCGTGTGTGTGGTGGTGTGGTGTTTTGTGTGTGGTGTTTGGTGTGTGTGGTGTGGGTTGTGTGTTTGTGTGTGTGTGTGTTTTGTTTTGTGTGTGTTGTATGTGCGGGGCGCGCATGCGGCTTGCGTGCATGCGTGGTTGTGTGTGTGTGTGTGTGTGTTTTGGGTGTGTGTGTGTGTGGGCGTGCGTGCGTGCGTTGCTGCGTGCGTGCGTGCGTGCGTGCGTGTGCGTGGTGTTTTTGTGTGTGTGTGTGTGTGGGTGGTGTTTGTGTGTGTGTGTGTGTGTGTGTGTGTGTGTGTGTGTGTGTGTTTCCCCTTTCAATCGCAATTACAGATTTTTACTGTGTATATAATCGGGTTGGATTTTAGTTTTATAACTCGGTTGGTTTGCTTTGTTTTAAACTCAGGATTGGTTGTCTACTGTCTGTATTTGTGTTCTTGCACGAAATGCAAGAACTTTTAGTGCAATAGAAGACCCCTTTTTATGCTTACCGTGGGGATTTGGGGGTTTTTTGACCCTTTCTGGTAAACCCTTTAAAAGAATAGCTGTAACTCTTGGGGGTCAACCAGTGTAATCGTTAGCAGCAACGAGCCTTCTAGAGTTTGGGTTTAAATAAAATTTATTTCTTTCCTTTCCATTTTTTCCAGACAACGAACTGACTCAAGCTTTTTGATATGCACACCCAGACCCTCTGACCAAACCTTTTTTTGCAAATTGTGGGTTTGTTTCTTTGGTAGATGACGCTTCTAAAATGCCCGAGTTTAAAACAATTTTAAAAACTTTACCGAATTTGTGTCTTGTTCTTTTAAACCCTTATTATAAATGAATGCACAAGGGGGGTAAATTGATGCACGATTTTGGTTTTTTTTTTTTTGGGGTTTCCCTATTTTACAAGGCAGACAAACTACATTCCTAGTCAAAATGCTTTCAATACTGAATGAACATTAGTCGGTTTTAATATGAGATTTTGGACAGCTGAAACTGCCCTGTATCTTTTTGCACGGGAAATATACCTAAATTTAAAAAAAATGGTTCCTACTTATTGCTACTTGGGAAGTAATTGCGATTATATTTAAAATCCTGCTATTGATTTACCCTGCATTTAGTCACGATGGATAGATTGTTCCCTTTTAGGATAAACGGAGCCATTTTTTTAACCACTCAAATTCAACCTTCTTAGAGCTAGTTGTTTTTTAAAAACCCCCTTTTATTCATAACGGGCGCAAGGGAGCCTGAGCGCGCGCTAGATTTGTAACGGGGGCCCGGGGGAGCTGCCGCCGCGTGTAGGGACTTTTCCCTCACGTGGGACTCCCGGGAAAAAACCGGGGAGCCCCTAAAAGTTGTTGGGATTTCCCCCTATAGCCCGTTATGTGGCAGCACTATTTTGGATGCTGGACCATTCCATTCCTAAAAAAGAGGGGAAAAAATGCAAGCGAAAAAATTTGGGGGGGGGGGGGACTCACCTATTTAGTCATGACCCTGAGTTTTTCTTTTTGGCATATCTCAGAATTCCTTTGCAACGTACATCGGGAGAAACGACATTCCCGTAGTAACGGAAAACCCGGCTTCTCGTGCTCCAACAAAACGTGCGTGATCAAATGAGATGAAAAGGCATAAACCCCTCAGTCACTGATTGCTATGGGGGACAAATAAAAAACATACAAAGTAACACCTTTTGATAAACGTAGGGAAAGAAACAAAAAAGTAAAACGATAACACAAAGCAACACAACCAAATAAATGATTGTCAAAAGTTCAATTTTTTCTATGAACTGCAGATTTTAATGAAAACCAAATAAAACACAAAAACCAAAAAACAAGAAAAAACAAAACGACTTCGTTTAAAATTTATCAAGGTGAACAGACGTTAAATAAACCCCTGAACTGAACTGAACAAACAAACCCCCTCAAAAAAACAAAACAGCAAAACAACTGCGCAATTGCAGCAACCAACAAAAAGTCGCAGCAACAGCAACAGGAACGGAAACAAACCCAAAAAAACAACAAGCGAAATGCCTCCAAAACCATCATCAAAGGCATTCTTGTTTACCCGTTTCAGGACACACAGAATCCAAAATTTTGGGAAAATATGCAAATTGAATGCAAACATTTTTTTGTTTGTTCGTTTCATTTATTATTGTGTCATGCACCCTTTTATTCCAGGATCTGGCGTAGGTTCGTGGAAAAGTTGAATTTTTTTTAAATTAAAAAGTATAGAAAGAAGTAGAAGGTATATTTGTTTTTTTTTGCTTGGAACATAGGTTTTTAACCCGTGTTTAAGACTGACCTTGAAAAAACTATTAAAATGATTTATTTTGGTTTAACAGTTTTATTTCCATGACCATACACATTGAACACAAAGCACATTTGCCAGGACAACAAGGGACTCTTATATACAGCCCTGGCTGTATGATTTATTTTGATTATGCTATAAAGATGGGATTGGAATTTGGTCATGGATTTTTTTGGGGCTTCCTGCAATTTGTATATCATAATAATGTGAAAGCACGTAAATATGTTAAATTAGTAACGATGGCTAGAGCTAGCTGACTATTAGGAAAAAATAATATTCATGTTGAGAAGGTATATATCGAGGAGAATCTTTTTATAGCAGACTAGACCAGATATTCCCCCTATTTTTGAAACACTGACACCCAGTAGATGCTGACATATTACCTAATTGTAGAACTGATCACTCCATCATTACTTTCACATTTGGGCCTCAAACCGGGGAGAAAGATCAACATTATTGAATCGCAACAGCTTACATTTGAAGATAACGATAACGTTCACTCGACTAACAAGACAACATGCTATAGCACGCAGTGACACAAAGCAGCAC
>JAFLJL010005452.1:0-12538 GCA_018398815.1 Conus ventricosus
AGGCTAGAAAGGTAGGGCACATGGACAGGTTACCAAGCCATCATTATGCCACCGCAGGTCCTGAAAGGGCATGAACCTCACTGACCCTGCTTACAGATGCCAGGGTAATCAAAACCACGTTTTCAAAGTGATATTCTCAACAGAGCTTTCAGAAATAGGCTTGAACTGCCCCAAAGGTCAGATACTCCAGGACCAAGGGAAGGCTCTAGTTAGGACACCTGCTTAGTCAAGGGGAGCCCAGTGCAGTTCAGGAAATGTTTGGACAGAAAGGGATCATTGCTAACATCAGTATCTCTACTCATAATATGAAAGGTCTTAGCAATAGCAGATCTGAAACACCTTTCCTATTTGACTGCTGAGGAGACACCAGATTGCAAACACCACTTTGCAAAAATTCTCCACTTATTGTCATACTTTCAGAGTGGATTGTCTTTGGCCAGTCATGATCTTCTCCACATATGAAGGGCGGAAACGTCTCTGCTCAGAGGGGTAAATCTGGATATGAGACAGGCATAGAGAGATCGAGATCGGATTGGTGTGACAAGTCACTTGACAAGTCCACCCGATCGGTCCCAAGCACCTACCCTCTTGTGCAAATTGTACACATGCACACGCTATCCTCCCCCCTTCCTCTGTCCCATCTGTCTCACACACAGCAGTATAGATTTTTTTTTCCTTCTCTCCCTGATGTAGCGAGTCGAGACCAAAAAGTTTACGTCACGTCACGACTACGTTGCCATTCTCTCCCCACCTTCCTTCCCCACTCTACCCCCCTCTTCCCACAGTCACGTGCAAGCGTGAGCCGCCCGGCTTATGTTACCACAAAAGTTTACGACATTGTTGGAATATGTCGACAGTCACTCCCGTTCCCTCCTCACTTAACACAAAGACACGGGCCCTCGTCTTGCTCACCTCCCTCCTTCCCTACTACCCCCATCCCTCCATATCCACCATCCGCATGCTGACCGTCGTGCGCCGGGGGTACAGCTGGTGCATGATGCAAGCATGTTAACCAGCGCTTGGCTAATTAGCATGCGTTCTTCTGCCGCATTTTGTGAATTATCATATGCTGATCTAGACACCAAGGCACAGGTGTAGTTCAAACGTTCACAATTGGTCCAATCCACAGTAAGAGTTGAGGAACGACAGACATCCTCCCCCCTCCCTCCTCATTGTCTTGAGTGACACCCTGTCACCCTGATCCAGAACAAAATTGAATAAACAGTTTAGCACACAAACAGAAGACACCTAGTGTCGCACACTCACTGTTCCTCAGACCAGCTGTTGGTGAAGCATGAAAAGACATAGGAGAAACCCAGAGAGGAGGCACAGTTATCTCTTCCACTCAATTCCCAGTCTAAAGCTTCACTTATTCTCCCAGAAATATAAGTTGAAACTGTGTTTTTACATTTTGAATCTATGCATTGATTGTATGTCAGCCATGTGGTTTAGCAGTGTCACTTTGTGCTAATACTTGGAGACATTTATCAAAATGAATGATTATTCTGTGTAGTAGTTAGCTTGCCACCATGTGGTAAGAGCTATCACCATGTGGTTAAGATTCTTTGTTAACCTCCTGAGCACGATTAGCCCTGTATGGGGCTTCCTGGTACAACATGATACGCCACGATCGTGGCGCAGTTCATATCTCACGCTTTAACAGCGTCCAATCCAATTGCTGCATAAAACTAACCAATCGAAAACTTCGTAGCACTTTCGTAGTGCCTTCGTGTCTCCTTGGAGTAGCTGTCTCGCCATTTTATCGATTGCTTTGGAATACTTTTTCACTAAAAATGAGCGACGTCGAAAGCGGCCACGAAGATGAAAATGTTCCACATGACACCAGCGATGAGTCCATTGGTGATAGCGACTCTGATGGTGACTATGAAGGTAATTATGCTTTTGTTTGGGTAGCTAATTGAATGGAAAGGGTTCAACAGCCTGGCTTTGTGTCGTCTACTGGAAGTTTCAGTGACTGAGCTGCAGTTACTGGTGTGTACATGTTTGTTTACATGTGGGTTGCGGCCATCGTGGGCGTGTGTTATTATTATTCTCAGACGCTTTATCTGCATTTGCTTATAATATAAATGGAATGTTGAATGAAACTTGTAATTTCATTTATTATACTTTTGGCCTGTGTCAGTGATCATTCTGTTTTTGTTGTTGTTTGCTCCAAAACTTAGGATATTTCATAAAGGTGGCAAGTGGGCGTGTCAGTGTTGCAGACATCAACACTGTAGTGTTTGTATGTTACTCTCTGGTGTTCAATTTTATTTTCTATTCAAATAATGCTTATGGTAATTGTGAACTAAACATATATAATGATATTATGCCTAGACTTTCAGTTTTGGATTTTTTTATATAGAGCTACATATAATTTTGTTCAGGGGGGGGGGGGGGGGGGGGGGGGGCTTTTTTTGTTATGGAGATTTGATTGTAAATTGAGTATTCATACAATTTAGAAAAAAATCTATCTAACTTCATGATTTCTATGGCTATTATAACACAAATTATACTACAAATGGGTTTGTTTTTGTCATTCCAGGCTCCAGCAGTGGAAGTGAGAAGAGGCTGATGTAGGCAATGCAGGGGATGGACAAGATGTTCATGGCATTTGGATGCCAATCATTGGCGAGGATCCTGGACCTCCTGAAATCCCCTTCACTGTTGCCCCAAGACCCAAGCATGCCCCACCTCAAGATGCTAGGCCCATGGTCTATGTCAATCTCTTTTTCAACAATGCCTTTCTGGATCATGTTGTTCATCAGACTAATGAGTACAGCCAGGAATGGATTAACGCCCATGCTGATTACCTATGTGACAAGCCGTACTCCATCGTCCATCAATGGATAAAAAGGGGACAGACAACATGGGAAGAAATGAGGGCTTTCCTAGGAATCTGCTTGAATATGGGCCTGATCAAAAAGGCAACCATTAGTTCTTACTGGGATACCTGTCATCGAGCCAAAAAACACATTGGTTCATTCAACATTTCTCCAGGGACAGGTTTCAACTTATGATGAAGTTCATGCACTTCAATGCCAACAATGCGCAGCCCCCTCCTGATCATCCTGGCTACAAACTGTACAAAATTCAACCCCTGATTGAACATTTCAGTCAGGTCTTCCTCCACTATTTCCATCCAGACACCAACATCAGCATTGATGAGAGCATGGTGGGGTTCAAGGGGAAAACACCCATCTTCGCATGTTCATACCACAGAAACGTCATGCCCGCTTTGGTGTGAAATTGTGGTGTGTATATGACTCCACAACTGGGTACACTTCAAGATTTGAAGTGTACAAGGGCAGAAATCCAGCAGAGCCTGCCCATCCCTTGGATTCACTCATGCTCTTGTTATGAGGCTGCTGCGGAGTGCCAATTCCTGCATAGGGGCCATCACCTGGGAATTGACAACTATTTTTCATCACCTGACCTCTTCTTTGATCTTCATGCCAATGGCAATACAGCAACAGGAACTGTCAGGACCAACAGAAGAGGTCTGCCAAGAGCAGCCGTCAACCAGAGGTTGAGGAACCACCAGGTTTCTGAGCGTCGCAAAGGGCCTCTTCTCTGTGTTGCATACAAAGATGGCCAAAAACAGCCTGTTCTCCTAAGCACTGCTTCATCTGCTGGCTTTATGGAGATAGGAAACAGAAGAGGGCAGGAGGTCCAGAGGCCCAAAGCGGTTGTGAAGTACAACACAGCCATGGGAGGGGTAGATCTCAGCGATGCTCGGCTGTACAAATACTTTGCAGAACGGCGGACCATGAAATGGACTCTGAAGGTAGCCTTTTCCATTTTGGGGAGGGCTATTTTGAACAGCTTCATTCCGTATGACCAGAACATCAGTGACAGGCCCAAACTGACCAGATACCAGTTCATGGTCTAGGTTGTGGAGGGACTGGTAGGAAACTACTTCCCTGTGAAGGTTGTGAGAAAGCAGCAGACCCAGGCAGAGATCCAGGCAGCCAGACAAAACCCTCCACTGCAAGTTGCCCCTGCCCAACCTCCCCAACCCCAGCCAGGTCCTGCAGGAGCTGGACATGAGCTCAGGAAGCTGCCAGTGGGCAGAAGGAGGGACTGTGTTGCTGGTCATGACAGGCGCGTCAGGTCATCATGGGAGTGCCCAACATGTGATGTTGGATTGTGCCCAAATTGTTTTGCCAGATACCACAGAAGATAACTTACTTTCTCTGGTGTGTACATACGATGTGTGCAAATAGTTTGATCAGTGTTTTGGACAAATCAGAGACATATGTGTTCAACTGTGAGACTTTTTCTGTGAAACTTTCATTTTTTGGATTATGTTTTTCGCATCACCCAGGATACTTTACTGGATACCTGCTGTCAGTTTGTGCAAGGCAAGTTATTTTCTTTATTCTTATCGCAAAGATCAGTCTTTTCTCTTTCTAAAAATGTATAGGTTTTGTACTCTAGTGTTCATCTGTCAAGATTATAACTGACTGATAACTGTTGATAAAAAGAAAACTACTAAGTTGATTTATGAATACTGGTGATTATTGGAATGCTTTGTAGTCTACACCACATGTGTACTTGGGTTAAGTGTATTCCAAGTTAATGCAATTTAACTCATAAGAAACATTGAAGAGTTACTTGACTAAAATTGTTTAGCATTGTATTACTGTCTCCTACCCTTTTGTAAACTCCACTCAACTTCTAAACAAAAGTGGAGATTGATAATTATAGCAAAACCATTATACTCATCAGATCCTTTGTTAGCTGAGTTCTCACACATATATTCTAAAAGGTAGAGGGCAAATGATGTAAACACAACAAGCCAGACTCTCAGCTGCTTAACTACAGACCAGGTTCTCTTTATCACAGACCTGGGACCGAGGCTATGCCACATACTGTGGCTGTGCTACATACCCTGGGCAAGACAGGTTGTGAAGATACACCACAGCCCAGCACTGCAGCGACAGGTCTTCTCAGCAGGATCAGTCACCAGCCACCAGAGATCAACTGTCCTCTCTGACTTTAGATAAGTCATAATATTCCAGTGGGACTTCAGTTCAACTCATCTCATTCAGAACTTACCCTCACTTAATGATGAAACAGTGAGAAGCAAACCTCAGCCTGTAGGACAGATCCATCTATTGTAAACTAATTTTAACTACTTACCCATGTGTAAGCAAGTACAGTTGACATGTGAAAGTGCACTTACCTTGTGTCAGTTCTTTGTTGTTCATTCAATGTTGAATGTTTGAACTTATCTATAATTCTGTGTCTCGGAGCTGCAAGTACTTTTAAGAGTACAAGACTAAGGAAACTTATCCTAGAGCCACTATTGAGTATTTTAACAGTCCCAGTAACAAATATAAATTTCTTTCGATGATTAGTACCGGAAAGTTGCTCCTTCCACCACTAGTAGGAGAGAGGGTGGGGGTGAAATTTTAACATAATTCTCATAGAGAAAATATTCCAAGTCCTTCCCCTAAAGGACCCACCGACCCACTCCCAACTCTCCTTACAATTGGCATGCCATCTCCGTGTTCGTGACTGGACCAGAATGTCCCTCCAAGAGGGGACAGTGATAGGGACCTTCACCAGCAGAGAAATCAGCAGGTTTGTCTGACTCTTTTACCACTAAAGAGTGGAAATCAGAATCAAGAGGCATTTCTCCTAGGAAGCCTACTGCTGGAATGAGAGGAGAAGGAGGAAACGTGTAAGTGAACATCTCTTCTTAACAGATCAACAGAGCATCCACAGCAAAAGCTAGTGGGCCTGGAACTGGTGACATAAATACTGGAAGCTGATAGTTCCATCTGGTTGCAAAAAGGTCTATGTGAGGTGTCCCGAGACACTGACATAACGGATCGAAAGATGTTCCTGTTGAGCATCCACTAGGAGGTTAACACCTGATCTTTCCTGAATAGAGTTTCTGCCAGCACGTTGAGTTTGCCGGATTTGTGGCTTATAAGCAGTGAGATTTCCATTGTTTGGCAAAAGAGATGTACTGTCACTGTCAGATTGTTCAGTTGTCTGGAATGTGTTCACCCTTGATGGGACCAATTGCCAATTGCCAGCAGGACCGTTCACATCTCCAGGAGGTTTATAAGGTCTGTGTTCTGAGTTTCTCATGAGCCACTGCATTCAAGGAAGTCCGGATAAAGATGAGTTCCCCATCCAGACTTGCTCATGTCTGCACAGACTGTGTGCAATGACGGGGGAAATCTGTAAAGGGATGTCAGAAGTCAGTCACTGTATGTCCACCTGGAGGATTTTGCAGGATAGGCCTAGAGGAATTGAAATGTTTCATTCACAGATGTTTGAGTCCAGACATCATTCATCGCCTACTGTAAGGGGCGGAAACGAAGACGGCCCAGCGGAACTAGATCTGAGGAAGCAGAGGCCAGACTGATCATAGTCTGAATGCTGCGAGGAGACCACACTGAAGCCTGGGAAAGAGATTGAGTCATGGAACTTATCTTTTCTGCTCTTGGTTCCGGAAGACACTCTAGGTTGAGGTTGGTTTTGGAATGCATACTGAGATGAATGAAACTCAGCGAAGATACTCGGTCCAATTTTTCTAGTTTGACTAGAAAACCCACAGTGGAGAAGGTTCGTTCCAGTATAGAGAAGTCCCTTGAAAGTATGTTTGGATCATGAAGGTTGTCCAGGTAATTTGACAATATGGATGTGCCGGACAATCTCCATGACCGCGTCCACAACTCTCGTAAACATCCAAGGTCTGAGAGATAGACCGAAGGGTAGAGACCTGGAGCAATAGATCCTGTCTTGAATTGCAAACTGAAGGAATTTTTGAGAAGTTGGTTGAATCGGAATGTGAAATTAGGCGTCTGAAAGATCCAGATCACAGCCTGATCACCCTGGAAAACGATCGCCCGTAGCCTGTGGATGGTCTCCATGACAAACTTTGGAGTGGAGGTGAACTGATTGAACCTGCTCACATCGATCACCAGATGCCTTTTCCCTTTTTTTTTTTAAACCAGAAAGAGAAAAGAGAAAAAATCTGGTGGACATGGTTAAGGAATCTCCGCTATCACCACTTTTTCAGTCCGAGTTTGAACTTCCCCTAACAATGTCGTGACTTTAGAGGGGTCAGGGGGTATTTTTGTCCAAATGGGAGTGGATAATAGAGGTGGGAGGATGAAAAAGAAATCTTCATACCATCTTTTATGACTGCCCAGACCCATTCATCTGAGGTGAGTTTCTCTCAATGTTGGTAAAATGCTGTCAGACGTCCCCTACCTGCAAGGATGAGGGGAAAGGATAGTCAAAATCGACAGCCTGGCCCTTGACCCCATGCGCATCTTTTTTTGGCAGGCTTGGAGTGAAAGGCCTGAAAGGAAATGCTTCAACTGGAAAGAGCAGACAGATTGGAGGAAGCAGTCCGCACAAGGAGGGGCGATGAAAATTAGATGAAGCGGGAGGGTTGGCAAAATGAGAAATTGAACTAGGACGGGGGTCTTTAAACCTGTCTGAAATGCGCAATAAAGAATCTCTGAATGGAAGGGGGCCTTGAATTGGTGCCTTGATGCAGTGCCGTTTTCACTTTGGGCTTTTGATGGAGACTCTCCAGCATATTGTCTCTATAGACCAGGGAAACAAGACCTGACATAGGGAAGAAAAAAGAGCTGCCAACGAAACAAGCAGAACCCACATCCAAAAACAAAACTTTCTGTAAATCCTTTTCTGAAATTGTTCCTTTTTTTCAGAATGGAAAGAAGGGAGAGCAAGGACAGCTCCAGGAATGAAATGGATGTGATGAGCGAGTTGACTGAAAGTGCCATTTTAGAAAATTTTATGCAGATTTCAGAAATTTCTCGCATGATGGCACTGCAAGAGGTAAGCAGCGTGCATCTGGATTTGCATGCTTCATTTGAAAGGAAGAATGCATATTCCTGATAACCAGAATGTTCGCCATGTAAATTGCCTTAACTGATGGAATACAGGTGCGAGTGAAATGGGAGTCAAGGAGGAAGTCTTTCAAACGTCACAAAACTGTCCCACTTTCTTTTCGAGATGCAAGGTAACGAATCAGTATCCTCGGTGCATCCTCAGTATCCTCTCCAAAAAGGAGGAACAAATCCAAACCCTTTGTAGAGACAGGAGCAGGAGCATTAAAGCAGGCATCAGAGAGAGTACAAGAAATAACAGACTACGGGTATGCATTATCAGTCGCTGATTTTGTTAGTGCAGACTTGGAGGTAGCGGTAATCTCATCATCATCATAATACTCATCCATATTCTTGATATCAAGTTCAAATTTCTCAGTTGTTTGTCTCCCGTATGCTCAAAATCATACCAAGACTACCCCTCAAAAGGTCAGGATGCAATCTCCCTGCTTACACTTGAGGAGTGCCCACTCACACAGGTAACCCCCATTGGAGCTGCGCCTTGCAGACGACTCTACAAGCGGGTGCTGTCAGCAATGCTGGAAGCCAGCTGCTCTTCAAAAACAGATCGCCGGTGGTAGGGGTCATAGAGCATGCTGGGGAGAGATGCTGGCCTATCTCCATTATACTGGGACCGCAGCTGAAGCAATGAAGCATGGAGTGTCAGATACAACCCTTCCCGAAACTGGCTGACAGTGCAGTATGAAGAAAATACATATAGAGCAAAATGCTGAAAAGGTTATGTCTCAATCTGATCATCATCACAGCTAGCCTCTTGCACTATAGTCACCATCTTTGCTTGGCTCATTGGCACAACCCATCCTAGCCAACATTTCCTGGCTGCCAGACTTAAGAATTTGCAGTTCCTGTTGTTGTCCAGTACTTGCAGAGTGAAGTGGGAAAAAAAGCGCCCACCATGTAGAGGTTGACAATTCTGGCAGGAGCTACAGGGAGTGACGGGTGAGCAGCTGATGCAGACGATACAGATCCCATGCTGATCTAGTGTAAGCATTGGACAACAACAGGAACTGCAAATTCTTAAGTCTGGCAGCCAGGAAGTGTTGGCTAGGATGGGTTGTGCCAATGAGCTGTTGCTCAGATGCAAAATTTTGTCACTGTCAGACACAAGACTTGAGTTATTTTTTTCCAGAAGTCAGAAAACTGCCAAGTTATTAGCAAACACAAATTTTATGAAAAAAGTTTGCCTCGGACCATGAGAGTACGGTCCCTGTCAGTCCTGAAAGTGAAAGTGGCCCTGATGGTGAGGCAAGCGGAATTTTTGTGACATCCCTGTAGTTGGATGGAATGGTGAAATGAACATTATGTTGTGGTCATAGTTCTACCCCCATCCCCCCCCGCCCCCTTTCTCCCTGCATATGTTCTGTTCATTTCATGATGTGGGTGTCTGGTTGAAGTCTACCCCCTCCCACCACACTTTTGCAAATGTTCAGTTCAGTCTATTTATTTCCCTATAGTTTTCTAGAAAATGGTTTGAATACCCTGTAATCTGACATGCATTTGAAATACTGAACTCTCTTAGAAACTCATCCATTAATTCAATGAAACTCAACCATGTGGATCTAGTCTCCCTTTTGAGTGCATAGCACACAGTTCTAGGTTGAAGCCTCTTAGGGTTGAAAATGTTTTCATTTTTCTTTTAACTTTGCTGTCCCATCTTTGGAAGATTGTGCAACAGAGGAACGCTTTTTGTAAGGACCCACAAAAGCAGACAGAAAAAGCAGGAGATACAGTGTATGCATAATGTGAATTTCTTAGTACAGATTGATTCTTTTAAAATCACCGTTTGTTTATTTACATTTACAAACCATAAGGCATTATTAAGAGAATCTTGAACTTTCCAATCCTATTATTCCAAATGAAATGCAATAGTGAAAATGTTATAAAAGATGTGATGCAATATATAATATATCATCTGTGTGTGTGTGTGTGTGTGTGTGTGTGTGTGTGTGTGTGTGTGTGTGTGTGTGTTGCAGAAAGCAGGAGGGGAGAGCCATGACCACACACTCACAGAATTTGTTCAGCAACTTCAGCACATATATCCTGCCAAACACCTCTCGTTAGCAGCTTACGGGATGGACAAATACTTCAGGTGCATTAATGGTGGCCAATACACGCTGAAGAGAACAGCTGTTAATCTTCTGCTTTATGCTGCCCTCTGAATCATTTCTATTTTATTTATCCTGTATTATGCCTGCCCGGCTTAAGTTTGTGTCAGACCAATTGACATAGGCTTGAAAACCAAGCCTACATTAAAATGTTGTTAAGCTCTGCATAACTATTATGCAGGGATTGTCTTCAGTGGTGACAAGCTCCTAGCATAATATTATCAGTCTCCAAAATCCCTCAAAGTTGGAGTGTGGCAGCCCACATGGCAGGGTAATCAAAAACGGTCACACGCATAATGTTCTCATCCTTTGCTGATATTTGTACCATAGGGTTCAAGTACTTTGGCTGTTCGGATGATCCCTGGAGTCTTTTAGTAAGGGTACGACAACATTTATCCCATATTTTCATAAGCTGTCCTCTAGTATGCTGATTGTTTCATCTCTATCTTAAGGTTAGTTTTGCTGGTGCATGCTGTCTGGATTATTCCAGCTTTTACCTTAAGTGTCACCTATGCTGGTGCATGCTGTCTGGATTATTCCAGTTTTTACCTTAAGTGTCACCTATGCTGGTGCATGCTGTCTGGATTATTCCAGTTTTTACCTTAAGTGTCACCTATGCTGGTGCATGCTGCCTGGATTATTCCAGTTTTTACCTTAAGTGCCACCTATACTGGTGCATGCTGCCTCCAGTTCACTTTGTACCACAAGGCTATCCATCCTCTTGTAAACTGTCATCTTGCTTATAAATTCTGTTTTTATATTAAGGTTGCTGATAAATGTTGTCCTCTGGTTCATTCAGTTTTTACATGTAGATATATCCTGTTCTCTGGCTCATTCTGTTTTTATATGTAGTACTTGAACCCTATGTCCAATCTAACTCCGAACTGTGTGTATGTCTCACCCTGTTCGATTCTCGCCTCGCGAAACTTACGCCTAAAACCTTCTTCAGTCAAATCATATGCCTTTAGTACTGCTTGTTTCACCTTGTCAAAATCTCTCTGATCACCTTTGGGTAGGGTGAAAACAGTGTGTAACGCACGACCTGTCAACAAGGCAGACAGGTTTATTGCCCAGTCATCTTCGGGCCAGCCCTCGTGCTCGGCAAACGATTCAAACCGACTGATATAGGCATCGATCGAATCAGTTTCTTCTCTGAACAGTGGGAGTTTAGGTCTAGGTGCGCAACTTAGTCTGCGGCCTACTGACTCAGAACTGGTGTCAATTTCACTACGATTTTCAGATTTTATTCTTTCCAACTCAATTTGTTTGGCTAAAATCTCTGATTCCGCTTCTGCTCTCGCTCTGGCAGCTGCACTCTCTGCATCTGCTTTTGCTCTGGCAGCTGCACTCTCTGCATCTGCTTTTGCTCTGGCAGCTGCACTCTCTGCATCTGCTCTAGCTCTCGCTGCACTCTCTGCATCTGTTCTTGCTCTGGCAGCTGCGCTCTCTGCATCTGCTTTAGCCTTTTGACGCAGCAGTTTCAAGTCTAAGTCTCTCAGCCTCAGCATCTGAGTTTCTTTTGACAGCGTCGAGCTGTTCCTTTTCAAACTTCCTTCTTTCAGCCCTTTCATCTCTCTCAGTCTTCTGCTGAGTTTCAATGAATCTACGCAGTTCATCTCCTGTATATCCCAGTTTCTCCCCTAAACTAATCAGTTTCTCAATGGGGGTAAAACTTTCTTCAGCCATTTCTTTTTTTTTGATATGTTTTAGCACCACTAAAACAGTTACGCTTATAGACCCCGGAAAAAAGTCAGTACACAGTTTATCTACTAAACGTTATGAGTACACCAACCAGTGGTAATGTTCCTAACACAAAGGAGCCTTAATCTTAAACCACAGCTTCTGTGAGAGTTAAG
Organism: Conus ventricosus; assembly: GCA_018398815.1. Taxonomy (NCBI): domain Eukaryota; kingdom Metazoa; phylum Mollusca; class Gastropoda; order Neogastropoda; family Conidae; genus Conus; species Conus ventricosus. The sequence continues at coordinate 11,866 of JAFLJL010005452.1, forward strand.
ACTAGAACCTTGTTCTTCGTTTCTCTGAACGACCTTTGATTAATACAACCACCCTACACACAAGTCAATACTCAACACTCAAAGAACTAAAAGAAATAATTAGAAGAGCTAATTAAAATTGCCTTTAGTGGATGCTTCGCCCAGTACTACTCTAGTACTCACTTTGTTTCCCTTCTGAAACTAATTTGGGCCATGCAATCTGGCAGGCTCGCCACTTTGTCCAGGACGGGGGGAAATCATGATGGTATTGCTTAAGTGCACTAAGTTGATGTATTATTAGTCAGGCTTAACACACCAAGATTATCTTTGCACTCATACACGCATATGCACACTCATGCACCCACCAAACATTCACCTCTCTCTGGAATGGGATGTCACGCATTCGTTTCTTTCCTAACACGACTGAGAACAAGAAATACAATTTCTATGCTACTTATAATTAATCATGAACAATCAATCACACACAATGAATAAATCAACACATTAAAAGATCAATACTTCCTAATCCCGGGTTATAATAAAATGACTTCTTACCTGGCCAGGTTTTCACACACACAACCACGCTTTCACACCACACCACAGTTCTTGCAAAAAAAGTCCTTCGCTTCTTCAGCACTGCTGAGTGATGCCTGGGTTACTGCTTCAGTCTTCTTCAGCCGAACTTTCTGCTCTC
>JAFLJL010005453.1:0-32011 GCA_018398815.1 Conus ventricosus
AAAAAGAACAAAAAAGAACCTCCTCTACACTATCCATCCCCTGATGCCCACATAAACGAGAGCACAACACAAATAAGAAAACCTCCTCTGCACTATCCATCCCCTGATGCCCACATAAACGAGAGGCACAACACAAATAAGAAAACCTCCTCTGCTGAGCATATGACTAGCACACACATGTGGAAAGACATACGGAACAAACAAGGACAACGTCTTCTGTATGCGTCACCTAGCACAGGTGTTTGCTAAAGAGACACAGAACAAAGCGAGATTCAACACTATGCATCACGTAGCACTCGGATTGTCCACACTTGTTGCATGCCTTGCATTCTTGTCGACGTCGATCATGCGTTATCCTTGTCCAGTTCAGGTGCAGGCAACACACTGGTCAATGCACAATGAGGACCCTACCTAATGCGTGTATTAACATTGTGCTGTCTGTGTTGTGTGTTCCTATCAGTCCTATCATCACCTATACAGTCAGTCGTCTTTGACATGAAATGTGCACACTCAAAAGAATAGTCCTCTTAGGGATTCTATCGTGGCTGTGAAGAGAGAAGATGTACACAAGCAGACCGTCCTTTTCTTCTTGTTTTTAGTGTGACCATTGCTCCCTCTGGTGCAAGAGCATTGAGACAATTATATTCATGCGTGTAAACAAATAGCAATCTCTGATCTTGAAATCTTCGATTCAAGACTTGCTATTGGTGGAACGCATGGTGTCACGGTCGCTAAGCCGGACAGCCCTACCACCCCTACCCACGCCTATTACACACTAGAGCAGACAACACAGCACACTAACACAGCTTTACAATCATGCGCACTTCTTTATTTCAACACACACACTATGGCGCCACCACTCACGTCCATCCACAACCACACATCGGTATCTCACTTCACTGACCCACACTACCCTGCTACGACCCTGAGAACCCTAACCTATGCTAAAGCCCCAGTTGCGGTATATCACTGCGACCTAGGGACGCAGGGATAGCCCGCACACGTGATGGCTCACTACAAGGGACACGGACTAACCCAAGGGACTCTCATCTCTAAACTACACCACCCACACCTCTCCCCAGGACTCGCCCTTCTCTTTGACCCGGACCACTACCAAACTGGTCGCTGCGTCCCTAAAGGAGGCAACGACAAGTACCCTACACTGTGCTGGCCACTACGTCCTAAAAGGAGGCAGTAACTAACACCTTTAACCCTACTCCCTAACGCTACACCCTTTCTACCCCACCTATGGGACAACCCATCCCGGCCCGGAGAGCTCCAGTCCTCGGCGCTGTACTTGGCCCCTCACAGGCTGACACCTCCCTGGAAGACTCTGCACCCCGGCGCTGACCGTGGCCTCCCGCAGTCTGACTCCTCTCCCGCTCTGGGCACGACACCAAACGCACACCAGACGCCCTCTCGCAGGACGCAGAGGGTGAGGGAAGGTCTGGTGCAGCGCCCTCTCGCAGGACGCCCGACCAGGGAAAAGTAACAGGTGGCTGGAGAACTCCCGGAAGAACCCCGGTAGCAGGAGGAGAGCTGCCTCACAGACGGCAGACGGCCTAGATGGTCTCCCTCTCCCGGGAAAGCAGCAGGCACGGGAAACCGCCGCTCACCTGCCGGCACGCGGCAGTAGACTGCAGTGGTCTGCCCCATGCCTCAGGACAGAACAGATACCTTGCTGACAAAAACTGTAGGCCACTACTGTAAGTAGTTAGTCTACTACCCGATTAAACAAGGCTCTAGGCAACATGGTAAAGCTGTAATCCCCCATCTCCCTTGCTACCTCCCCACACCCTTGCGGTTCCTAGAAGTGACTACCCTTGAAATTTCCGAGTACACCCCCCAACCCGTTTACTCGCTTTGGGGTTTATCAGATCATTTCCTGCCTACCCTACAATAGCAGTTAAAACAATATTCTCTCTGATCCCAATCCAAGCTATTACATATGAAATTATGGCTTCACTACATATGAAATTATGACTCACACATAATTCTCGGAGAAATAAAACCATTCTAAACAATCCAACCGGACTCCATAGGGCGCTCCTTAGGAAATACAAATCAACTAGGAAATGGCAAAATTTCCACAAGGAAATGTTTTCCCACATGGTAATCAGTAGTAATACACATATCTCAAAAAAAAACGATCAATTCTTTAGGGGTTCACAGTTTTCGGCATGTTCATACAAAAAATCGGCTCCAGCCACAATCCTCACATTCTCATCCCTCTTGCACTGTCAAATAAACTCATATATCAACACATGATGGTGTTCGCCAAACGTTCCATCCAGCACCACCACTTTCAGGTCATTTCTTGTCATAGAACCCATGGTTAATCCTTGTTAGCCAACACAACCCATACTTCATACAATATTACATGCAGTCACATCCTCCGTTTTATCCTATCAACTGCAGAGCTACTCCACCTTAGTACTTTTAACTTACTCCTTCTTCGACTACTAAAATTCATAATGGGACTGTCTCCCTACACACTAAGATATCTTTCTCCAACACTATTCTGTCACCAACACTACTTCAATGCATGTGTGACGACTGTCATTACTTAAAAAGAAAACAACTCTCTAACCATATGGACTCACTGTCCTGAAAATACCCCAAATACTACGTCACAGATACAGTCTGCACGCGCACGACACCCGCGTCGAGAAACATGAACCCTCGCAACGAAAGTGAAAAGACAACCACTATACTTGAATGGTCACGACGTACATCCAGTATAAACACCGACCACAAATCAGCCTAGGCCTACTGCACAGTTAACTCGACTCCAATCTGTGCATGTCAACTCCGAAATCGTTAATCAATTTCAACGAATTAAACGTACTATTTACAACTGAATTGAGCACAGGATCCCCTTACATTCACCAGGACACATCTCCCCTGACTCATACTATGATCCTCAACAAAATGCAACCTCGTATTATCCTTCTTTACTGACCCCCATGAATTAACAGACTAGAATATCACAACCAATAACTACATCACCGTCCATCAACGGATATTATATACGAACCCACATTGTCTAGCCAAACTGTCACAAGGACAATCGAACTCAGGAACCGACTATGTCACTACTTACAGAATATCATGAAAAGAGGGTAACAACACAAACCGCTGACAAGTTTCAATCACAGAACCAAGACGACATCATATACCAAACAACCAGTATACGCAAGAAACATAATACAACTAAACATAACATGAGACCACACAGTACAACTCACCATAACCCAAGACAACATGACCGAACAACACCACCGTGAACCTAACAAATCACCAACCAGACAAACGACGTTCAACCACAAAACCAGTTACTGCAACTGGCTGAAGCTGCTGCCAACACAGACGACACAGAACCCGGCACAGGCCAAGCACACCAGCAGACCCCCAACGAGGACCTGGCCCTAACTATGACACGGAAGTCACATACTCAGCTCGACTAACGCGCTGCCCGCCGCAACTACAAGGCACTCCCACTCCGACGAACACCAAGGGACCGAAGTGAAGCTAGCCCCAACTCATTCCACCTTGGTCGGAATCAAGCGAACTCTACTCACAACACAAAACAACGATTGGTCAGTAACAGCGTATCCCTCCGCAGAGCTACACGGAGACTCCCCGACCACGGACTATTGTGATCGTGCAACAACACGACAATTTCCTAACATCTTCAGACTTGACAACACCAACAACATCCGATATCCTGCCCCACCTTCTCAGTGTAGAAACCAAAGTAAGTCAAAAGGGTAACAATCGGACGACACCAAACCTCCCGCTTCCATCCCTTCAACAAGTGAAGACTGGAACTCAAGAATATTGGTATGTCTTATTTCCCACCCCCAGACCTAGGCCTAAACCTTCCACCTTTTCCAAAACCCTATCTCTTACACACGCACGCTCGCACACACACATATACACATATGCACACGCTGCACACAGCCCTCTATTTCTGAACTAACCATTACACCAGAGACACATGGACGCTGATTTACTACCGCCGATCGGTGGACACCACCCCTAGCCTGAGTTTTAACTACAGGTTAAAACCAACAAAAACTTCTCACTCGATCGTCGTTTATCACACCCTACTCTATAACACTCCAACTCCCCCACTCACTCGCCCTGCTGTTACTTTTGATGCCACCCAATCATCATTCCAACAAACTCACATTTAAATACATCATTAACCACAGAATACATTAATCAACCTGGTCTAACTCTGCCTCCCACGACCATAACGCAGCACTTACAGCAGCCGTTACATCTACGCTCTATATAGTAAATTTCATAACTGAGGGTGCTCTGACCATGCAACGACCGCTATGCAACAAGTGCTACAAATACCACACCCCCCAGCAACGCTTTGCTACGTCTCTCTTCCAATGACACTGACACATGTCACTCTTCGACAAGGTCAACCTCTTCATGACCTCGTAATGGAACTTAAGGTCCTCTCCCCTCTCTCTCTACTTGTCTCCCTCTCTTCTCTCTCTCGTCTCCTCTCTTTCATTCTCTCCCTCTCTCTCTCTCTCTCCTCTCTCTCTCTCCTCTCTCTCTCCGGCAAGCGACTCAAAATGTCTGCCGCCACATTGTCCTTTTCCAGAAACTGCCCCCCCCCTTTGCCACCGTAAATTGAATGGCTGCAGCTGCAGTGGGCCCACCTCTGGATCCACGCCCACTAGTACTCTAGACCCACGCTACCTTCCTGGTTTCGTCCTTCAATGAAAAATGTCGCTTGTACCTGCAACCTGCTGTTGCCAAGTTCTTCTTTGTCAACTCACACGTCTCAGCTAACCTTGTCCTTAAGTTTACGTCCTCAGCCGCTGTGTCGGACTCTTGCCTTTCTGTTGCAACCATGGATCCTCAGTATCTGCATGGGCCGCGCATCAGTTGCTTCCTTACAAGGAAAAACTCTTGAGACTCTATCCCCTTATCCCACAGTACGCTACAACTGGACTGGATACGCATGACTGCAGGGGACCATCTCATTATTCCCCGCGCTCGTTACGCAGTAACCGACGAATTCAGCATGCATGCCTGGCAATAAAAATGCGACCAACTCGCTCCTTAGTTCGGTGGTAGCTAAGTGTCCAGACATGGGTACGTCGTGGGCTAAGCTTCATCACCGTGGTCCCGTAGTCAGCGGGACGCAGATCTGACTTGCTTACGTCCTTGGGACGCCGTCAAACCGGCCTGTACCAGTACACCAGATTTCCGAGCCGTACTCGACCGTCCAAACTTGGTGTGAAGTGCGTCCCGGCTTCACACGCACTCCGAGCTCCTCAAGGTTTCATCCTGGTCAGGATCTGAATTAACTGCTGGGTAGAGGTGTTTCAGAATGCACTCCTCGACGGCAGTGGTACTGTTCTTGCTGCACCTGGCTCTCTGCGCACGTGTCTGCACTGCCCCTACCAACCGCCGGGTCTGCGTAAACAGGCACACGTGTACAACCGGAATCTCCTACTCTCTGTTGCGAAGTTTCCGATCAGGAACTTCCTGCACAGGGCAAATTCAAGACCAAAACCTCCAACTTCCCTGCGATGAATGGTGATTTCACACTATTACTGCCACAGGTAACACAGACCTACATCTGGATTCAGGCCACACCACTGGACTGTCTCTCCTGTGTACGCGTCTGCTTGGTACCACCACTTGGCACTACGGTGTAACCGCACCAGTGTCTCGAATCCATTGCGCGGAGATCCGTACACTTCTACAACGCTAAGCAGGCTCGTGACCGCTGCTCAGCCGCATGAGGCGACACCACGTAGGGGACCGACTCGAGCTTGGGGCTGGTCACAACGAAATTGCACCGCTCCAACGAATGGAGGGCTCAGGGGCATTTTCCTAGCATGTTGGCCTGGCATCCTTGCAGTTGAAACATATTATGGTCGATCTAGGCCCTTCTGACTCCTGTTCTGCTGCTGCAGGTGCACCATCACATTGTATGGGATTCTGTGTGGGCTTGCTTCTTTCGTTTCATGCCTATTCCCAGGTGGGCTGGTTAAACCTGTTCGGTCCTTGCTTTGGCGCCTTCCTCCCAATCTTTTGGCCTCTGCGCTAAAACAAGTAGCTTCTTTTGCCATTTGTTTCAACAGTTTTTCGGACATGTCTTCCGGCCTCAATCGTGAACTCTGGGGACAGCAGCTGTAACACTGTTCTTTGGGAAAAGCAGATCCTTAACATCCTCTGCCACACTCTCATCCTTGCCGCGACATGCCGCACACCATGGGGAAAACCAACGCTTCCATCTTCCCAGCATCTGGGCGAAATTTCTCAGCAGGCGTCCCTTTTCTTAAGCTTCTTGAACTTTTCCCGGTAGGCCTCAGCATCTAGCCAAAGTGGCTGAACATGGCGCTTCTTTATCTGCACATTAGTCCGCCTAACTCATCCACACTTATAACCGCATCCAACTGCTTCTCTAGCCTTTCCTCTCAGCAGAGACCATTAAACGTGTGGCCATGAGATCTCGCTCCACTTGCACATCTGGCTACACGCTCAAATTGGGCGATGAAAGCGTCCCGTCGTCGTTCTCATCTAACGGCTCAAGCTGGACACGCTTCGGTTCTCTCCCTTCACCTCAATCAAGCGGTTATTTGTATTTTTATTTTTATGTGCTTGCTTGTCATCTAAGGCCTGTCTCTCTGTATGATTAGCTCTCCGCTCTCTTGCCTCTACACAGGCTTTACTCTTCGTCTCTTGAGATCTAACTCGGCCTGCCGTCTTGAGCTTTCTATTTCTCTTATTCGCCTATTCTTCCTCCATCTTCTCCTCTGCAAGTCCAGTTGTCCTCTATCTCTCTCTGCCTAGCAGCTTTCTCCTCTTCAATCTTCTTCGCCTATCTGCTTTCTCTCTTCAAATCTTCTCTCTGCTTTATCTCTAACCTCCCTCTGCCGACAGCTTTCCACGACTGATTAGCATGCCTCTCCTATCAGCTTCTATTCTTCATCTTCCCTCTGCTGTAACTCAACTCCTCTCATCCTTCATCTTCTGCCTCTCTAACTCCCTCTGCCTAGCAGCTTTCTCTTCTTCATCCTTCATCTTCTGCCTCCCCTTTCTCCTCCATCCGGAGCTCCAACTCTGTTTCTCTCGCTATCTTCTCATCCTCATCCTTCTGCTTTAACCTTTGCTTCTCGTCTTCATTACGCACCGAGTCTGTGAGAACTTGGCAAGCTCTCCCCCAGCTAAAACCATCGCCGCTCCCAACTTGGCAAACTTCGCATAAGCCCCCGTCCCCTGTTCTTGATCCCCCCCTGCATCCTGGTCACTAACCTTGGGTTTGGTATCCGCCGTAGGGGCCTGTGGATCCATGACACTTAAAGGGTCGTACTGGGGAAAGGGGCTCGGGTGGCTTAGACATGGGGTACCCCTACCACCATATAACTAGCAACAAAGAGTATGGCGATCTGAGCGCAAATGGAGGTTCCTTTACTACGCACTAGCCCCTGAAGCAACTCCCGCGCAAGTACACAATAGTCTCAATACGTCATGCAACAAGAATAACTCCACCCACACTTGTGTACCTCATACTATACCGACATGGGCTCCAACCCCCACATTATTACCAATGCACTGTCTGGGCACAAACCCAATCACGTAACACCTTATTCCCACCGTCCACTGTCATTTCGCACCAGTTCACATGGATTTACAAGTCACAGGCCTCACTGTCTCTGGTAGGCCGCACCCACACGATCACAGTGCACTTGCACCCCGAAAGTCCAGTGCACTCCCAGCACCCCTTAGTGTCACAACCCTGCGCACCTCGTGCTTCCCACGCCAGTCCCCGGGGCTTACTCTGCCCTTAATCCCCAGGATATCCGACCACACAGCGTGCACAGTCACGGGCTGGGTACCACTCTACTCACTGGGGTATACTAGATGCAAGGGACACAAGGGACACCTGGTACCCTCCGGCATATACACTGTACGGTAAAAATCACTCACACTTCCAACAACCTCTCAATGTTTATTGACCATTCATACCTCACACACTGGGTAGCGCCAAAACACATTCACACCAACACAAGTGCCCTCCCCAGTGCCAATGGAAACCTCCCTGAAGTGAACAGGGCACAACGTACCCCCCTCCCAGGGTACTGGTACGCTCCCACCAACCCCCACTTACATTTCACACAACTTTACACCCCGGACACAACAACCCCCTACCTCCCTTCTAGTACCTTTTCACTACCCAGACCTCCTAAGTACCCGCATCTCCACCAAAGTGTCACGGGTCGCTTAAGCCGGAGGGCCCCCTACCACCCCTACCCACGCCTATTACACACTAGAGCAGACAACACAGCACCTAACACAGCTTTACAATCATGCGCACTTCTTTATTTCACACACACACTATGGCGCCACCACTCACGTCCATCCACAACCACACATCGGTATCTCACTTCTTCACTGACCCACACTACCTGCTACGACCTGAGAACCCTAACCTATGCTAAGCCCCAGTTGCGGTATATCACTGCGACCTAGGGACGCAGGATAGCCCGCACACGGGGTGGCTCACTACAAGGGCCCAGGACTAACCCAAGGGACTCTCATCTCTAAACTACTCCCACCCCACCCTCTCCCCAGACTCGCCCTTCTCTTTTGACCCGGACCATTTACCAAACTGGTCGCTGCGTCCAAAAGGAGGCAACGACAAGTACCTACACTTGCTGGCCACTACGTCTAAAGGAGCAGAAAATAACACCTTACCCTACTCCCTAACGCTACACCCTTTCTACCCCACCTATGGGACAACCCATCCCACCCCGGAGAGCTCCAGTCCTCGGCGCTGTACTTGGCCCTCACAGGCTGACACCTCCCTGGAAGACTCTGCACCCCGGCGCTGACCGTGGCCTCCCGCAGTCGGGACTCCTCTCCCGCTCTGGGCACGACACCAAACACACACCAGACGCCCTCTCACAGGAACGCGAGGGTGGGGGAAGGTTGGTAAAGCGCCTCTCGCAGGACGCCCGACCAGCGAAAAGTAACAGGTGGCTGGAGAAACCCCCGGGAAGAACCCCGGTAGCAGGAGGAGAGCTGCTTCACAGACGGCAGACGGCCTGGATGGTCTCCCTCTCCGGGAAAGCAGCCGCACGGGAAACCGCCGCTCACCTGCCGGCACGCGGCAGTAGACTGCAGTGGTCTGGCCCCAGCCTCAGGACAGAACGGATACCTGCTGACAACTGTAGGCCACTACTGTAATGTTGGGTACTACCCGAGTAAACAAGGCTCATAGGTACATTTGGTTAAAAACTGTAATCCCCATCTCCCTTGCCTACCTCCCACTCGGGCCCTGAGAGTGGGCCCTTGAATTTCGAGTACACCCCCAACCCGTACTCGCTTTGGGGGTTTTCAGATCCATTTCCCGCCAACCCTTCAATAGCAGTAAAACAATATTCTCTCTGACCCAACCACGCTATTACATATGAAATTATGGCTCACACATATGAAATTTTGATCACACATAATTCTCGGGGAAATAAAACCAAACTAAGCAATCCAACACGGACTCCATGGGCCCTCCTTAGGAAATACTAAATCAACTAGGAAATGGCAAAATTCCCAAGGAAATGTTTCCCCATGGTATCAGTGTAATACACATCTCTCAAAAAAAAAAAAGTATCAATTTTTTAGGGGTTCACAGTTCTAGCATGTTCATACAAGAAAATCGGCTCGAGCCACAATCCTTTTACATTCTCATCCTCTTTGCCTGTCAATTTAATCATATATCAACACATGATTTGTTCGCCCAAAAATTTCCATCCAGCACCCCACTTTCATGTCATTTTTTGTCATATAACCAGTGGTTAATCTTGTTATGCCAAAACAACCATACTTCATTTCAATATTACATGCTGCACATCCTCCCTTTTTATCCTATCAATGCTGAGCTACCCACCTTAAACTTACCTTACCCTTCTTTCGACTACTAAATTATAAAGGGACTGTCTCCCTACAACCTAAGATATCTTTCTCCAACCCCCTTTTTTGTCCCCCCAAAAACGTACTTCCCTGCATGGTGCGGGCTGTCATTTTCTTTTTAAAAAAAAAACAAACCCCCTACCATATGGATCACTGTCCCGTACCAAATCCCTACGTCACAGTTTTTGTCGCACGCGCACGGGGCAGGGGTCCCCCGTCGAGACCCTTGGGTCGTAACGAAAGTGAAAAAAAAACAAACCCCTATAAATTTAATGGTCACGCCCCCACTCCCGTTTAAACCCCAACCCACCACAAATAAACCGGGGCCCTTTGCACGTTTAAACCCTTCCAATGCTGTGCAGGGTCAACTCCGAAATCGTTTTAAAAATTTCAACGAACTAAATCCCATTTTCAACTGAATTTGAGCACAATCCCCCTTTCAATTCACGCGGGCACATCTGCCCCGGGCCATTTCTAGCCCCCAACAAAATGCAAAATGTTTTTACCTTCTTACTGCCCCCCTGAATTAACCTTTAACTAATTAAAAAATTCTACATCACCGTCCCTTTTTAAGGTTATTATATCGGGAAACCCCATTGTCTAGCCCAACTGTCACATGACAAAAGAACTCAGGGAAACCCCTATGTACACTACTTTTGAAATTTTCCGAAAAAAGGTAACAACCAAAACCCGGGGGAAAGTTTAATCAAAACCAAAAGACATCTACCAAAAACCCCGTTACGCAAGAAACATAATACAATAAACCCCTAAAATGAGACAACTACCGTACAAAAATCGCCTTTAACCCCAAGACAACATGCCCAAAAACACCACCATGAACCTAACCCAAACACCCCCTGGGCCCAAACCCAGTTCAACCCACCGTTTTTTGCCAAAATGGGAAGTGGTTTCCATCACAGGGGCGAACAGAACCCCGGGAAGGCCAGGGCACCCAGCCCAAAGAGGACCCGGGGCCCCCAAATATGATCGAAGTCACTCGGTCGGGCTAAGGCGCTCCCGCCGCACTACAAGGCACGGGCCACTCGACGAACACCAGGGCCGGAAATGAAGCTTCCCCAAGATTCCCCCTTGGGGCGGGAAAAACAAGCGGAAAAATACTCAAAAACCCCAAAACAGGAAATTTGGGCAGAAAAGCGTATCCCCCCGCAAAAAGCTGACCCCCCCCCCGACCAACGGGAAAAAGTTTTTGATCGTGCAAAAACCGGGCAATTTACCCCCAAAAACTCAGACTTGACAAAAACCAAAAACCGGCCCTTAAACCCGCCCCGTTCTCAGGGGTAGAACCAAAGTAAAAAAAGGGTAACAAAACGGGAACGAAACCCCAACCCCCCGCTTTCCCTCCCCTTTAACAAGTGAAAATTGGAAAAATAAGAAAATTGTATGTTTATTTCCCCCGCCCCCCACCTTGCCTAACCTTCCCCCTTAACCAAAAACCCCCAAAAACTTATACCCGCACCCCTTGCACCAAACATTTACACATATGCACAGCGCCCCCGCTTTTCTATTTCTGAAAAACCATTTCTCCAAACACATGGCGGCTGGTTTTCTACCGCCCATCGGTTTTCACCTGGCTTTTGGGACGCATAGACTAGTTTTTCCCACAGTGGATGAAGAATAAAGTAATTTTTTTCACAAAGGCACGGGGAACATAGGTTTTTTTTGTTTTTTCGTTTCTAAATTTAAAACCCTTTAAAAGGGATATTTTAAGTATGAAAAAATATTAAATGACCCTTTCCTTTCCCCATGCTTTCATGGGGAACATTTTGTGTTTTTGTGTTTCGTTTGTATGGTTAAAAAAATCAATAGTCCTGCTTTACGGGATGAAGAAATACACGTGCCCCTTTCTTCATCAGGGTCATGGGGAAGGTGGGGGTTTCTGTGTATGCAAAACCCTTGTTTGTTATTTTTGTTTTAAGTAAAAAAAAATTTTTAGTCATTTTTTTTTTATGTTAAAAAAATTGATGTTATATTTTTTGTATGTAAAAAATTTTTTTTGTTTATTTTTTTTTGATGTAAAAACCCTTAATAGGAAAATTTAAGTTTGCCCTACCGTGTTTTTCCTCTCTCTCATCCCTTGATCTTTTGATTTGTTAAAAAAGTGTTTTTTTTTACAGAGAAACTTTTTATTGAAAGTTTTTTGGGGTGTTTTTTGTTCGTCTTTTTAAAGACGGGGCTTCCCCGTCCTGTGTCTGTCTGTCCCCATTTTCGGGGGGCCCCCCACTTTTGGGGCCCGAGGGGCTTTTCTTCTCACTCCAAAAACCCCCCAATGTTTTTTGTTGTGTGGGTGTGTGTGGGTGTGTGTGGGTGTGTGTGTTGAGGTTTGTGCGTGCGTGCGTGCGTGCGTGGGGTGCGGGCCCTGCGTGGTGCGTGCGTGCGTGCGTGCGTGCGTGGGGTTTCGTGCGTGTGTGTGTGTGTGGGTGTGTGTGTCGTGTGTGTGTGTGTGTGTGTGAGAGGAGAGGGGGGAAAAGAGAAGAGAGGGAGGGGAGAAGAAAAGAGAGAGAGGAGTTCATTTAAAATTTCTTTTATGTCCAGCCCCCCCCTAGAGTCAAAAAGCATCTTTTAAAAATCTTCTCTTTTCCCCTCTTCTCTCCCCCTCCCCTCTCTCTCTCTCTTCTCTCTCTCTTCCCCTCTCTCTTCTCCCCCTCCTCACTTCTCTTTCCCTCCCTTTCCCCCTCGCTGTGTTTTGTGTGGGTGTGTGTGTGGGGTGTGTGGGGTGTGTGGGTGTTTGTTGTGGTGGTGTGGTGGGGTTGTGTTTTTGGGTTGTGTGTGTGGTGTGTGGTGTTGTTTGGGGTGTGTGTGGTTGTGTGTGTGTGTGTGTGTGTGTGTGTGGTGTTTTAAGCATGAGAAGTCGTGATGTTTTAGGGGGGAAGCTACAGGGGAGGGGAAGGGGAAAAGGGGGGGGGGGGGGGGGGGGGGGGGGCGCCCCCTGCAAAGAAAGGCAATAACCTTTCGGCCTAATGCCAGGAAAGCCACATAAAAAAAAAATGAAAAATTACTTTGGCGCCCCCGCCCAAAATGCAAAATAAAACAGCTTTGAAAAACCCAACCTTTAAGTACGGGGTCATAACTTCGACCAACCGCCTATGAGCCCCCACAATTAGTGACGTTACATCTTTTCCCTTTTCGGCCCCCTAACACAACAGATACTGCAGGTTCATTTTCAGAAAAAAATTGTAAACTAACAATCAAAATTTTTTCTTCCTAATATTATTTGCCTTCGCAATGAACGCAGCAAGGATCTAAAAATGTCTTATTTTCTATGTCAGTATTTTTCTTATTTTTTAAACTTTGCGCGTTGAATTTGTGAACAACACTGTGTTTTTGTAAAACTTTTACCACAAAAATCGAAAAAGAAATGATCTCATCTTCGAAAAAACCCTTCGAACAAACGGGCAACCGAATCATGATCGAATTAAGTAAACCCTTTTTTATAAAAAAAACCCAAGGTTTTTTTGTTTAAAACGACAATGGTCCCCGTGCCATTTATTTTTATTACCCAAGATATTTTTCAGGATATAATCATTTTAAAGGAAAAATAAAGGGTTTTTTTTTCCCCCAAAGGGGGTTTGTAAAAAAAAAAAAAAAAAAATTTGTCAAAAAAACCAAAAAACCCCAAACGTGCGTGCGTGCGTGCGTGCGGGCGTGCGTGCGTGCTGGGTGGGTGTGTGGGGTTGGGGTGGGGGTGGGGCGTGTGTGTGTTGTGTGTGTGAGAGAGAGATAAGAGAGAGAGAGAGAGAGAGGAGAGAAGAGAGGAGAGAGAGAGTTCAGATATGTCTTTGATGTCCAGCCGACCTCTAGAGTCCAACAAGCATCAGAAATCTCTCTCTCTCGCCGCCTCTCATCTCTCTCTCGTCCTTCCCTCTCTCTCTCCCTCCTCTCGCTCTCTCTCTCTCTCCTCTCTCACTCTCTCTCCATCCTCCCTCATCCCCCCTCCTCCCCTCTTTCTCGCTCCATCCTCTCCCCTCCTCCGCCCTCCCTCCGGAATCCTCCCCTCCCCTCTCCCCACTCCCTTCTCTCTCCCTCTCCTCTCCCCCTCCCCTTCCTTCCCTCTCCCTCTCTACTCTCTCCCATCCCTCTCTCTCTCTCTCTCTTCTCTGCTCTCTCTCTCGCGTTCTCCCACCGCTTCTCTCTCTCACTCTCTCTCTCTCTCCTCCCTCTCGCTCTTCCTCCCCTCTCCTCTCTTCCCCTCTCTCGCCCTCCTCCCTTCCTCTCCTCCTCCTCCCTTCTCTCTCGCCCCCTCCCTCGCTCTCTCTCTCTCCTCCTCCTCTCTCTCCTTCTCGCTCTCTCTCTCTATCTCCCTGGGTCTCGTCCTCTCACCCCTCTCTTCTCTCTCTCCCCGCCTCCTCTCCTCCTTCTCGCCTCTCTCGGGATTCCTCGCTCTCCTGCGCTCCTTTCGATCCTCTCTTCCTCGCGCCTACTCTCCCTCTCCCCGTCCTCTCCTCCTCTCTCCTCTCCTCTCTCCCTCTCTCCGCCTCTCTCGCCTCTCCTCCGGTCCTCTCTCTCCCCTCACTCTGCTCTCTTTCTCCCACAACGTCATCTCTCGCTCTCTCTCCTCTCGCCCCCCGGGGGGGGGGGGGGGGGGGGGGGCTCTTCTCTCTATCTCTCTCTCTCCTCTCCTCTCATCCTCAGCCCACTCTCTCACTTCTTCCCTCCTCCGCGCGCTGTGGGTGTGGGTGGGGGGTGTGTGTGGGGGGTGGGGTGGGGGTGGTGTGGGTGTGTGTGGGGGTGTGTGCTGTGTTTGTGGTGGTGGCTTGTGGGGGTGGTGTGTGGGTGTGTGTGTGTGTGTGTGTGTGTTGGGTGGGGTGGGGGGGGTGTGGGGGGGTGGGGGTTAGCTGGACGAGAGGCGAGGATAGGAGGGAGGGGAGAGGCTTCTATATATAGAGAGAGAGAGAGAGTGTTTTTTTATTGAGTAGTTGGAGAGTGAGAACAATGACATGAACAATGACAAAGAATGTATTGGCAATAGCTCTTCGGCTCCGAATGCCAAGGAAGCCATTCATAAATCAAAATGGCAAAAGTACATCGGCGACAACCGAACAGAAATCAAAAGCAAACAGCTTTGGTGAAAAAACAGCCATGATACTGGTCATAAGCTTCGACCAACCGACCTAGGAGGTCTACAATTTAGGACAGTTATCATCCGTTTCCTGTCAGCGCAAACAATAACATAACAGATACCTACAGAGTGCCAGTGTGCAGGGAAAAATATTCTGAGAACTTACAACTAAAATGGCGGCCAAGAGGAGGGCACTGCGCAAGGAACGCAGCAAGGGATCTAAGAAGGTCGTCAGTGGCTGATTCAGTAATTTGGTCTGTATTTATAGCTTGCCGTTGATGGAGACAACTACTTTTTTGTGTTCGGAATTCATTATAACTCACAACAACGAATAAGAAATGCATCTCAGCTCGAAACCATTTCGAACATAACGGCAACCGAACGCATGATCGAATCGGAAGTAAACCACCTTTTGATAAATATAAAACCTAAGGTTCTTGTTCTAAAATCGGACAATGAGTCCCTGTGCATTTATTAAGTAGACACCAGAGATATTTTTCAGGTATAATGCATCTTTAAAGAAGAAGTACCAGCAGTGTAGTGGTGCAGTTCCAACCACTGTGGAGTGCCAATTGCTTATAACAATCAATCAGTCGCTGCATAAATTCAAAAAAAACAAACATTTCTTTTCTCCGTACCTACCCCGTGCAATCCATACCAATGCAAATCCATTTTCTGTCAAAACCTTTTGAACATCCGACTACCCAATTGACACTCCTACTTCCATGTGTCCTGAAAAATGTCTTATCCCTGTCTGCAATATAACATTGAGTGGAAGTCGAGGTAGGTTGAGCCAAGGAACTCACACATTAAGAGAATTTCTAGAATTAAAGGATATCGGCCGACTCTCCGTAACTCATGGTAGTTGATGAATGGTAAGGGTTATGGTGAGAAATCTTTTTAAATGGGCATAATGTGTAAGAGTCCTCCATTTGTTTATTTTCATTAAGTCCCCCAAACTCAGCACCGGAGGATAACATGGGGGCTATTTGTGAATCAAATATTGTTCCAGAATAAAACCAGAATCCAAGCGAATTTAATCTTCTCATGGTGCAAGAATTTCAAGAACCCCTTTCTACCCCGTCTACGACATCTGTCCAGCCAACATCAAGCTTAATGGGGTTGTAAAAACAATGCCCTAAATATGTATATTTATTTGTTTACCGTTACTCCTCATTTCCCTACCACCAATTGCAGTTGCCAGAGAGCTACCCTCCCGTACGAAAAACTATAATACTAGTCGTGTCCGGATTTACAACCAATTGCATTTCTATCAGCTTCAGATTAAGTACATTGATTTGATTTTGCAACCCTATAAACAGTGTCCGACAGCAATATCACTTCATCGGCAAATAACATCAAAAACATTCATTTTCCCTCCGAGAGTAGGGTGAAGGCCGGTCCCTTCCACGTTGTGACAACTCCAACAGCAAGTGCATTGATAAAAAATGAAATCGTAGGGGCTTAGCACACAACAACCTTGCTTGATGACAACCTCTTGGACAATTGAAAATATTGTGATAATTGGTCATTTATATCACGTACACAGGCTAAGAACTTATTATAGATTCCGCCTCAGCGGCATTATACAATGTTCCATCCACACACCAGAGTTCCTCAGGCAACTCCATAATAGGTTTCTTCCTGTTAACACTCCCCGGTCAAAAGGCCGTCCGGAAGTCAAACAAACCGCCACGTAAATAATTTTGAATTCTGGGAGATTTTTTGAACTAAACAAGACATGGTAAAATATGGGTCCATGGGCTATATCCACTTCTAAACCCCGCCTGCTCTTCAATAATTTGTTTCTTCTCTTTCCGCTTCTTCCGCCCATTAGTAAGTCTTGAATGCCAAAATACCTGGTATAGATCTTGCCTAATACACCTGACAGACTTAATACGCCGCGATATTATCTGGTTATTGAGGTCACCATTTTTATAATGTAATGTAGGAAGATGGAGTTCGACCACTTGAGTTTTGGAAAAGTCCCAGACATCGAAGAGTTTTGTTAAAAAAACGCAACCAGAAACTACTCAATAACCAAATTATTTGCAATTTTTAGCATTTCATTTACAATGCCGGCTGGCCAGCACTTTTAACCGCTTTTTAATCTTTTAGCTGGCGTCTAAGGGCGCGGTTTGGGAGTGGTTCCTTAAACAGGGGTTCTTGTGTAGTTTTCATTATTCGGTCAGTATACTAATCCTCCCGAAAGATTAGCCATAGAAATTAAAAACACCCGTAAAAATACAGCCGTGGGTTTTATTGAAAGTTCGATTATATACCTCGTGACTTTCTGTTAAGTGTTCTTAAGAGTTTGACCCAAAACGTCTTTGCGGGGCTCCAACTGAATTCCTTGAATTTTGCTAGTCCTGAACGATCAAAATATTCCCGTTTCTCTCCTCTAGAGCGGTGCTAGAGTCCCGTCCGTCGTTGTAATAAATTGCCTTTCGGTTATTAACGTCAGTCGTAGAACGCTGGTAATTGGCTCAAAGGCCCGTAACTCCCTTTTCATTACGTCACAGTCCCCATCAAACCATCGTAGCTTGTGGTGTTGGCTCGTCCCCACGGTACGCACCATACATGCAGCAGCACCAATAACATCGCACCGTAAACACATCTAGACACATCAACAGCACATCCAAGCCATCGTTCGCGTTGCGTTCAAGCAAGTCCTTAAACATTCAATTTCCAATTCATCCCTGTAAGTCTGAGCTTCTCATCATTCCATACAATCGTCTCTTCTCCACCCTCACTCATTGTCCTTTCTTTCTCTTCGACGGGGTTTTCCATTCCTTTCTTCCATCGCAATTCAACGGTTGGTGCCAAAGTGGAGCGTTATCACGAACACACAAAGCAAAGCAAAGTGCAATTCTTCAACACAATGAAATAATCAAGTACACTACGACCGGGTGGATACTATGTAAAATCGCCGCGTGGAATCACCCACACAAAATCCATTGCAATAGACTAAATCAAACATGAAACAAAAATCTAAAAGCGTTATGACCAAAATCATTCACAGTTCCATCTTTGAATGTCTTATATACATCTCTTCCATTTTCTCTTCATCCAGTGGATTTAAATAACTTGTCAAGTTTCACGGTGGGCTGCTCACATCCTGTTCTGGCGTCAAATCACCACAGAAGATTAGTTAACATTTCCATTTTGGACTAGATCTGCAATTTTTCTTCTAAAATAAGAAGGCATTTTTCACATCATGTAGGTATAAAAAGACACCTTCAGGGGGAATATAACTTTGCAATCTATAATACAATCTTGAGCCATAGCAAATAACTTTTCGCATGGCAAACAACACAAGGTGTCACATGTAGTTCAATTCTTTAACAAGTGAGAATAATAGGTTTTAAACAAGTAATAAAACTCCACCCGATTTCTACCAATAAGGACACTTTGTGGTGCGGGAGAACTAAATTTTAACATAGTCCATGAAAAATGTAACTGCAGGCAAAAGCCCCTGTTGTAGCAAAGGTTTCATTTAGACACACAGAATCAATATGTTCATACAGAATTTACAAAAGATGCATCATTTAATGTACACACAGTTTCAAACATTATAATTAGAACGATAACTGGCGGGCGGGCTGATTCACCGGTCCTAGGTTATTGGAGGTTGGACCCAGAACGCAAAGAACGCCTGGCGCTGTCACTGTCACTGGGCGCAGCGCCGTGTGTTTGCCACGCCTTGACAAGAAACGCGACAACCCACTTTGCTTTGTCCCTCTACCCCGCACGCCCCCAGATTTCACGTGGTGCAGCCGCCCACTCGGACGCTCTTCCCGGCCCTTGCACATCCCTCTCTCCCCCTGCCAAGGTGTTTTTACCTCACCGCTACCACCCTTTCCCCACGCATAGTCACGGCCCTCCGCTTTAAACTGTTGCTTGAGAGGGGTGTGTCTCGGGATGCCCTGCGGGGATCCTCGGTGTGCTGACCCGGTGACCTTGACCTGACTGCCGATCAGGCGGTTTTTGTGTTGCGGCGCTCTCCGCCAGCGGCACCGTGTGTCTGCTGTTTCGCCGTTGATGGAGGTGACGAAGCGTCCACGGCGTCGCCCTCACTGCTGCGCGTACGAACCTCGGTGCTCGCGCGGGCCCGAGCGTCATCCACGCCGCTGTCAAAGTAAGCTGACTCCCCCATCACGTTTGGCCGTGCCACCAGGCCAAGCTTGCGTCTGTCAAGTCGTTGGCCACCCCTCATCCTTGCCGGCACTGACTCCGGGAATGCGTTATTCGTGCAGGACTCTCAACTGGCCCTCCAGCACGCACGTTGACGACATGGGTTTCGGGTCACCCGTCCGAGTCTATGTGCTCGGAGGAATGTCGTCCTCACTCCCACGCTTGGGCCCTCTACACGGGTCTGTGGCTGACTCCACAGCTGACGCACCACTGGTCATAGTTTTCGCTGGCAGACAACATAGTTATAACGTAAACCGTAGATTATCCCTACGGGAAAACTCCTCTAAACGGTCATGTCAGAGTTCATTTTCTCATGTGCGGGCATATCGTCCACAGACTGGGCGAGTTTGGTGTGGACCGCGTTCGCCATCGCGCTGAATTCTTGTGGAGGGCTGTGATGTCACGTGAATTCCGTCACGGCCTCGACAGACGGTGGTCCTGTCAATCTATTGCAACGTTCAGTAATTTCGGCACCCTTTCACGAGACGTTCAGTTGGAATTGATGACAGACAAGATCACCTCGTTTCAAGTATTTTCGGCGCGATTGGGTGACGCGGCGCGATGGCCTGAAGAAGTTGCGGTGCGAAGGCAGGGGGGATTGCTGTTTGGTGCCGGAGGCTACGTGAGCAGCAGGTGTTGGCTTACCACTCCCTCATGTGACACTGCCATCCCTCTGCGAAGGTCCGGGTCATCTCCACGCATGAACAGGAGAAGGCGTTCCTCCGGGGGGGGGACCACGAGGCATAAATCAAGCACAGTGTGAACGAGGGCCTGGCGGGGTACGGGCAACACGGTACTACACACGCGCTGTCCATAACAAACGGTGTTTACACTCGATGTTGTTGAACCCGGGTGTGACCAACCGAAAGGCCCCAGTGGTGGTGAGGTGGTCGTCGCCACAACGGAGGCAGCGATATTCTCAGGCGCATGTTCCGAGTCAGGACACAGCAGTGAGAACAACGCCAAAAAATGTCAACCACCGTGTCCCGCCGACACCGGCCTCGCCGTCCGCTCACCCGGCGGGCCCGGGTTGAACTTGTGTGACCTTGCCACTGATACACAAAATGGCTCTATTCTGCACCTCCACAGATTAAGGCTAGCATGTGTCACGACTGGTTCGGCACGTCTATTTACACACCTGTCCTTACACTCCACTACTCGCTAGCAGGCTACAGGACGCCCGCACTTTGAAAGCCGAAGTGAACAAACCACGGACACTGCTGACTAGTCCGCCATCTTTGTGGCCGCCCCGAAAGAAAGAAGAGAAGAGAGAGAGAGGCGAAAGAAGTTTGAAATGTACTCAATGATTTGATTTCTAGTTAATTATTTCACTTCTTATCCTCATGTTTGCTATGTCAGTGCTGGAAACAACGTAGGGTTATAGGGCTATGAATGAATCAGCAAAATGTGAGATGATGAACAATGTGTGTGGTGGGGTGTGTGTGTGGTGTGTGGGTGGTGTGTGGTGGGGGGTGTTTTGAAGGTGGGCATGTGCCAGGACATTCTCTGCTAGTTTTATCCAAATCTCAGATTTGCAAAGAAGGTGGAGAACACCCTACTCTGAGACTTCTCACCCAGAATGTATTTATATGTTCGTGAAAATTCGGAGGCAATGCTAGTTTTATTAGGATTCTGTGTCAAAATATTCCGCAGTCTAGAATTAAGACGCAGTACGACGGCAAAGCGAGCGGAGAGTGAGTTTACTGCATCCAACGGTCTTATGACACTGCGTCACAATGAAGATAATCTGAAACGATTCTGGGGGGTGTCGACTGGCACAGCGTATTGTTTCGAGCATTTGGAGAAGAGCAACAACAGATTGGGGCTAACGATTCCAGCCACAGCTGTTGTGGGCATTGGCTGGTTAAGTCATCTGTCATCTCTTGTGGGCAGAGTCCAAGACACCCTGCGAAAAAATAATACTCAAAACATATGAAAGTGCAAGTTAAATTTGCAGGTATTACAACGTCACCCACACCGAGTTGGCCTAACGATACACACACGCACGCACGGGCACGCACCAGAGAAAGATCATGGAGCTTATGTTATACGATTGATTTATTCCCCGCACGAGGTCCATCACGTGCGGGCGAGGAACGAGATGTGACATTCTCCAATTTCAAACACATTTTTGTATATTTTTTTTGTCCTGTCACTAGCATTCCAACCGACACAAAGCTGGGACGTGGTAACAGATCTTCCCAATCGGGTGTGCCACAACGAAGCCTGTCCGGATCAGGTGACAACCTGGAGAAGGCCGACTCTGTTCAGAAATATCCGTGAAAGTTTCAATATGTTTGTTTCCTGCGGCGGTCTTCGTCATGTATTACGTCTTTTTTTTAAAGTCAGAGCCAAAACAAAGAACCGCTGGTGGAGATGCAGCTTGTAATGACGGCCCAGAACTGCATACTTGGTTTCCAATACATGTCGACACACTAGTCCCTACATACTCACATTAAACCAGGCATGGAAAGTAGCGTTCCAAAGATCATGGAATTTGTGCACATAGTGAGGGGTATGTTTTTGGGCAATTTTTTTTGTGGTCATTTCTATAGAAACATGAAGAACATACGGCATGTTAAAAACAAACAAGCACACAATGTAGAGCACACTTCAGCAAATCCCTAAAAGTTTCGGCATTTTAGTCGTGTGTGTAAACCGAAGCGATATTGCAACGAAGAAATGCCAACGTAAAGCCATAGGAAAAAAATAATCCGCGCTTCGGTCGGCCTCGCTGACAACCGAAAAGAAGAACCAACGAGTCCCTTTTGGTAGTGACACAACCTTCCCAGCAACCATCCCCTGCCCTCCGAAACGGCTGAGTGAACTCCACAGGGAGAGGACACAGAACAGGGAACACATGAGTAGGGCATGCCAGAACCACCTCTATTGTGAACGCAAATGCCATTCACCGCGGATCTTCTTATGCATCGCCAGTCGGCCAGTGCCAACAGACCCTGGAATGCTGGGGCTCATTCAAGGCTGAGTTCACAAATGCATTACTTCAGGAAAACCTTGCAGGAGACAACCTCATTCCAAAACCAGCATACAAAAGAGACATTCCACAGTAAGACAACAGACTCACATGCAAACACTCTACATCATCTCCATCCTCTTCTGCAAACATGCAACAACATCATCAGTATGTCGGGAAACTAAGAACAACTCGAAGGAGGTGCTACCTACTAGATTCAAACATCAACAAAATGACTCAGACGCTGAGTCGCTCAACACGTTAACAACCGAACCACACACGGCAGAACCTCCGGCAGGCCCCTAGAAGATTCACACAAACAATACAGACAGACGAAAACAGCGTGAAAAACGATCGGGATCTTCTAGCGAAAAACTCTGGCACCACGTGGGCTCAATATTTGGTTGTGACAAGGAACACAAGGACGTCATCAATTGACGTAAAACTAATCGAAAAGACATAATTGACGTTGCGTTTATTTACAAACGAAGAACTCCTGCTGAAGTAGCTAAGTAGCCCCGAAATATTTTGGATAACAGCAAATTTGTTGCTGACCGCATTGTTCATTATATGCATGACTAAATCATTAGTTACACCGTGCGAGTGTAACTGTGTACCTCCGTGTCGCGTGTGCGTGCGTGCGGGCGTGCGTGCGTGCGTGTGGTGTGTATGTTGGGTGTGGTGTGTGGTGTGGTGGTGTTGTGTGTGTGTGTGTGTGTGTGTGCATGTGTCTGGTGGTGGTCTGGTGTGTGTGTGTGTGTGTGGTGTGTGGTGTGTGTGTGTGTGTTGGTGTGGTGTCTGTCTGTGGTGTGTATTATTGATACACGCATACATAACATTCAGACATCATACATACATGCATGCATACATACATAGAGACATACATAATTCAGACTGAGATACATAGAGACATACATACATACATACATACAACTAACAACATACACACATACATACAACATACATCTACATACATACATACAGACATACACAACAATGAGGGAGCATAAAAATGCAAGGCATAGATGAATGAAAGCACAAATAAATATAGCAATAGTTTAACATATTTTACTAACACGTAAAAAACGAATCAAAACGAGAAGGAACAAGAGGCGAAGCAGATAACGTACTCCCAGTTAGTAACGGCTGTAACGGTAACTATAACTCGGCAAGCAGCCGGGTCCATAAGGTACATACCTACAAATTTTCACGGTTTCGGCTGGTGCGGCCAATCGATACCCGCAGCGGCTGCTGCGACCGCCGTGACCCCCGCGCCTCCTCCATCTTCTTTGGTCGCCCACGATCATCTCCCATCTTCACCCCTTGCTCCTCCGCGCCCCTCGCCAAGGAACCCGCAAGACCGCGCCCCGGGGCGGTGCGAGAACGCCACCAGTCCCGCCGTGCACCACCTTTGAAGAGACCGCTGCCTAGCGCCTCATCTGGGTGGTTGCGCCGGCGACCCCACTCTCTAAACCCCCACACAGCTCGGGGTCGCTGGTGCCTCTGCGCTAGGCTCTACCTCTGCAGACAGTGTTGACGCGCCCACACCGGTGCCTGTTTGAGTGCATCTCACCTCACCCGTGAACCTTCGTGCCAGTCGTCGTTGGGGTAACTGTAGCTCTCCTGGGTAGGAGAAAGGACGCTATCCTGTCTGCGACGTGGTGTGTTTCCGACGGGCGGACGCGCGCGCCCGTCCCGGTCCCCGCGCAGTCTGTCTGCACGGTGGAGGCTGTGGGGGGTTGGTCGGAATCTGGCAGCCACTGTTAATTTTGCAGTGATAAAGGACAGCTTTATAAGCATGGGGTCCACAAGAGCGCTTATAGTCTATTAAAGTTATGTTTGCCTAAGCAGGCATGTTTGTTTTGGCAGTCCACATATACTTCCTTCCCAGGGGTCGCCGCGGAGGGTGCGGCTTTGGGGGTGCAGGGTTCCAGTTTATCGATCCACGCCAGTTTTAACCATGCACTGTTTATCAAGCTTTCTGTGATGAACTGATCACCTTCGTCGGTGAGCCGTTAAAAAGAGGTGAAATTAAGGTTGGAGTGTAGTTTACAGGCCTGACAGGGAACTTTCCCCAGTAGACTACCCATTCTAAGGTATTTGCCCAAGATGCGCCCCGGTGTTGTGGCCTTTCTTATGTATGATCCAGTACTAAAATTGCTCCTTCTGAACCGTAATCCCGTCTCATCCCACATGCTGCTGTCTTTGATGTAACATCGGGCAAGTCTGAGCAGCCCGAGGGTAAGGTGTGGGGACAGGAAAGGTGGTCAGTTTTGGAGGACTCGGAGTTTCCGGGGTGGGGATGTGATGTTTTGTGTGGTTAGCGCGATGAGTTGGGTGTGAGCAAAGCGTTTGCCCTTGAACAATTACCACGTGACTTCACCCACGGGACAAAATAAGAGAAGAAGACTGAATAAGGGTATAAAAATAGCAGATACAAATCAAGATAAGTCAGTTGGGCAGATGAACCACCTGTACGGTAGAGAAGTAAGACCGTTCATATGTAAAATTGTTGAATACCCTTGATGAGTTTTGAATGCCATCGCGGCTGAATTGATGTTAGAAAAGACTCTAAACTAGGGCTTGGTAGGAAGAAAAACTCGAAAGAAGTTATTTTAAACCTAAAGCAGATAATTGAAAACCCACAGAAATTTAAAATACTGGGGCGATGGTTGGCTAATGATTGTCAAACATGGTTAAAATAAACTTGAGACAAACGCGCGAAGTAAAAAAAAGTTTTTTAGAATTTGCTACAAAGAAAAAGAACACCCTCGGGCAGGAGAGCGGACGAAAACCGTAATCCGTTCAAAGCTTATCTTTCTTTGATACGTCTTCCAAAATCGCAGACACTCAGATCAAGAATATCAGAAAAAGTTGTTTTTGAGTTTGTATGGGAAAATAAAATGGACAAAATCAACGCAAATATTCAGTGCACAAACTGAAAAGGGAGGATATTATGCCAAAAATTGAAGAATATATAAAGGCATTGAAACGAATGTGGAGAAGGAAGAACTAACCAAAAAAATCAAAATGGGTGGTAATGGTGCCAGCACAATGCTGAATTAGAAGCAAGACAAATATAATTGGCCCAGTTTTTTTTGGGTAGTATACTAGTTCAACAACTTCTGGAGAGATGTTTGTCGGCGCATATAGGCAATTTTTAAGTCACAGAGAAGTAAATGAAGGGCGTAAACGTGCATCAGAGCCCATATTCTACAATGAAAAATTCAAGATTGGCCAACAAGACTTGTGCATTACAAGAAATGGACACAAATAATATATATCTATGAAGGATTTACTGAAGGAAAACGCAAGGTTCCTGCCTTTTTAAGATCTTGATCCAAAAGTCCGGAACAAAAACAAACGGTTGGAGATGACACAAGTGGTAAACAATCAATAAAAATAATACAGAGGATAGAAATATCCGTATTCAAGAAGAAGCAACCGGAATAAAATGAGTAAAGCTGTAATGCGATAGTTAAATGTACAAGAGGATCAAAGGTATACTATGAATTGCTGTCTAAGAAAAAATAAATTTTAAATAGCAAGCCGCTGGTTTGGGAAGTATGTGGAAATATATAATCAAATAAGGAAAATATAAGATGTTAAATGAAAATGGTTTCAAACCAAAGAATGCCTATAAAATTCTGGTGACAAATAATGTCTTAAGCAAAATTGGCATGGGTGACAGTAATTTGTGTAATTCTGCCAAAAAGAGACAAGATACAATAGAACACACGGATTTACCTGTCAACATTCGGGTCGTTTTTGGCGGGAATTAAGAAAGTCATGAAAGAAAACTGTGGAAACTGAAAACTCTTCTTTTAAACGGTGAACGTGGCCGCTTTTCACAGAGGACTACAGTAAAAACTGACGTATGGAGTGTATGTTGACCGGAGATTTGTTAGAGAAAATTTCATGTATACAAATGCAGAATAAAACAAAACAAAGCCAAACAAAAAATTCTTTTTGAAAGAATTGCGTTACAAATACAAGATACTAAAATATGCACATATTTAGAGATGTAGCAAGACGAGTTCCAACTAAAATGGTATCCATACCAGCAGTTTACCCTCAAAATATAATTTATTTTCCTTACTGGTACTGTGCCTTCCGCACAATACCACCCACACAACAAATAAATAAATAAATAAAAACCCAAGTAAGAAATGGTTTCACTTTTAACTTTTGGTTTTCTCTGAACTCTCGAAGTGAGCAGTGATATCGTCCCTGACACAAAACAATTTTAACTTCTCTGAGGATAAACCACCGCTTTGAGTCCGTTCTAGCGTGCCGATTTTACAAACTGAAACGCGAATAAAAGGCCTATGAAAGAAGAGATTAAAATCGAAGTACTATGTCCGGGTATCATCTGTTTGACATAATCAACTAAGTTTATATCCGCGAAAGGGGGTGCTTTTGAGTAGTGTGGGGTTCAAAACACATACCACTCCTAACCAGCCCTTAGAAAACGATCCGCAGTGTCACTTCACGCCAATGACCACTGTGGGTTAAGCAATGATAAATCTCCACATTGGGGATGCCGCTACACACTAGTCAAGCCACATGAACATTCTTCCTTTTGTTGTGGCATGGGAAATGACCCATAGCACCAAACCACATGTGATAGAGCGTCACATGCCCTGATGTGAGGCACGCCACAGGACACCCCCTCCGGGGGCAAAAAAATGGTTGGTTGTTGGTTTCCCAGACATTTGTTTTTTAAAAGGAATACATCTTCACTTAAAACACAGCATCAGCCCTGAATCGCGCCATCACAAACATGATCACCAACATTAATAATGCTGCTTTTGAGTGTCACGGTCAGCCATTGTATCTGCCAGTATCCTTTAGTCATGTCTACTTTCCCAAAATAATTTCCGTCGAGAGCTGACACAGAAAGGGTCGTCAATGTCGGGATGGGCTCGGCACCGAACACAGTGATCCGTATTTGATTTCCTTAATCGATGCAGAAACCGCACCGAGCCATGCAGTGTGTCCACCAGTACAACTGTGACGGTAACGGAGATGTAGAAGTTCTATGACATTGAAATCCTGCATTACGGTCATTTGCGCGCGCGACAACCGCGTGGTTGCAACGGAGGGGGGAGGGCTGGTTCGCACGGTAGTCATAGTTAACTGAATACTAGGGGTCAAGACCAGTCCTCTGTACCTGGGGTATCTGGCTAACAGAAGGGGTGGGGGGGGGGGGGGGGTGGGGGGGGGGGGGGGGGTAGCCGGAATGGCGGGCATAAGGCGGGTCTGTTCGGGTTGTACTGGCAGACTAAAAGCAGTCGGACAGAACCACATCCCCATCATAGGTTTCACCTTTGATAGACAAGTAGAAGGGTACAACATCTGCTGCACTGGGAGATGGTAAACACTCCACAGTGCTGTTGCACAACCGTTGATCTGTCCCATGACGTACATTGGGTACGAAAATGAGCATTACTGATAATATCTGGCATGTTGAAATCTAGGGGCTGACAGAGGACGATATCCATCCAACTGACCTAGTGGATGGCACATTTGTACGGGCAACAGAACTTCTCAAACATGGTCACTGGAAGACCTGCGCAGTTTTGCCATTTGATCTTAGAATTAACGCAGAAAGTTTTTCGACCACCTGAAAAGGACCCGTCCACAGAACAGCAAGCGGGTGAGTCAGCAGTGAGTAGTACAAAGACTTTATCTTCCCCTACACTTGGAGGAACGTGCCTGTTGCGTTTCTGTCTGCAAAGACCTTGTACCACATCTTTTTTTCCATCAGCTGACGGGTGAGCATGGCGAACATGCATCCTCAACGATTTTCGCAGTTCATAAGAAACGTAGTGGGTTGACAGGTTAACTGGCAGGTATGGCCGGCTTATTGGGTCCATTGTGTCTTCATAACATGTCCAAAGGACTCCATTGGTGAGGTGTCCTAAAAAAGCGCGAAGGGAGTAAGGCCTCGGGAGGCACAGGTCCTGTAAGCGAATAAAAACAATACTTCCTGAAAAATAACTGCCTTGTGGTGCATAGCGTCCGTTTGAGTAAGCGTTGGTTCGGTTGTACTGCCGGAATATTGAAAATTCGTTTTTGTAGATATTAGAATTACGGTTTTGTGAAACGATTACGCCATGATATATCGCCTTATTTTTATTCATACGTAAAAGTGTTTTGGGGTGAATCGGGGTGATGGTTCATTATGGATGATTTTGAGAAATATGTGCAAACAAGCGGAAACGCCGGGGGGGGAGGGAGAAAAACTTGCCATCTATGTGCAAACTATGCATAGATAGGGCAGACTGCGAAGAGAGAGAGAAGATACAAAGAAACTAAGAAAACTAGAGGTTGGAAGAAAAAAGACTACAGAGGAAGCTGAATCGGAAGAATAAGAACGCCAATTGAAGTTGAGGCAGTTAGAAGGAGAGACCGAGGCGAAATTAATAAGTACACCAAAACCTCCACCAGTGTGCCATCAGTCGGTTCCGCAAGCGCGCTTCAAACCAAAAACAGCATATATACCAAATTACCCGCCTGTGCGAGGTAAAAACGGATGACATCGATAGCGTTTTTTTTTGGTTCGATTTGAAAGTGCACGCAACGGCTTGTGGTGGGCCAAAGGAAAAGGGGACATGGTATATTGGCGTCGTTTGAGGACGCGTGGCAACTGTATCACACTCGCACGGCGAATCATAATGTACCTTGGGATCAGTTGAAGGAAGAACCCTCAAAAATTTCAATGTTTCTGCCGAGCGTTTTCCGCGAACGGTTTCCGGTCTGTGCGCCCTGACAAAGGAGAATCGTTTCCGCGTTTCTAATGTCGTATGAGTCATGTTTAGATCGAGGATCGATTTCTCATAAACGAAACAAACTGGGCAAGCACTCGAGATCTCCGGCTAGGAGAACAACTTCCCAGAGCGTACAAAGAGCTGGCCACTTTTCCCTAAAGAAAGGCTAATTTGAAAAGCGGTGAGGAAAGGGCTTGAGTGCAGAGTGGTATCGCGCACCCAGATAAGGGCGGGCTAGGAAAGAAATGGCCAGCGGTGAGGCGCAGCGCCATGGACGATCCATCGGGACAGGGAAAGTACAGCAAAGGAATCGTGGTCATTTTCTGGGTCTCAAGATATACCTATCCTAGGAACGGACAGGAATCGTTCGCGGTGCGAGGTCTGTTCGGCAGTACCAATACGCACCGCCGGAAAAACCCGTTGCGCCCTCAGCAAACGTTCCGAGTCGGGTGGACAACGACCGCCGCGTAGAATTTGGGCCAGGTTCGGACAGAACCGAAGGTCACAAAGTATCACCAATCCAGTCCGGCTGCCGACAACAATGCGATGTTTCGGTTGTGATGGCTAGTTCCATTTGAAAAAATTTGCCCTTTCAAACCATAGGATTCAAAATCCGCATTAGTCGCCATCTATTGTGAAGAAGGCCTTGTTTTGGCACCACCTCAATCGGTGGATGGACTGGTGTTTAGAAAACGAGCCATCAACGGATGCAGGCGGGGGGCGGGGGGTATCACGGGTGCACCTCCGCTGGTGTAAGAAATCTTTCGTGCTTCAAAACCAGTATCTCACACTGTCCAACAGTGTAGGTCGTTGGAGGCAAGATTGAAACGGTTCCGCTGGCAAACATTTCGTCGTGACAACCGAACTATTCCGGTTGGCGCACCGCCTGTGTTATCGATATCCCAGGCTGCGACTGGAATCCTGGCTTGGGCCAATTGGCCCAGGTTGGCGCACATACATGGTGTGCTGGAGGAGCGGTCAGGCCTTGCTTGTGAGTACTAGATCAACATCAAGAGGAGGTAATGGCACATAGCCACTAAAAGGCTCAAATCGATGAACTCTGATTACCCCAGATGATTTAAAAGAAACGCAGGGAAAATCGTGTCGCGACGACATGACTTTCTGCTGCTAAGCAGTCTGGCCACGAACATACCATCGACAAACATCAGCTGATAGAAAAACTGATGTTACAGGTCTTTTGCAAGACAGAAAAGCAAAAAAAGGCACGGTTCCTTCAGTGTAGGGGATAAAGTCCGGGGACTACGCACTGATGAACTGAACAACTTCGTGTTATGAAGGGGGCCTTTTTCAGTGGTCGAAAAACTTCTCTCAAAGGGAAATTATTTTGAAAAGGTAGACTTGACAAAGGAATACTGGCAGATCCAATGGCTGAAGCGGACAAGGAAAAAGACAGCAGGGTGCAAACACCTGGCTCTGTCCAATGAACGAATATGCCATTCGTGGCAAAATTCCCAGCTTCTTTTGCCAGAATGATGCGAGCCCTGAAACTCCAGATTGTGGTGGCAGTCAGTTGGTGGACGACATGTGTTGGCTGCAAAGGCATGGAGTGACCTCCCCTTTCTAACTACGAGCTTGTGGGTTTCCAGTCTCAGAAGGTTGTGGACTGACTGCGAGACCAGCCAAAATTCGGGCCCGGTTGGCAAACGCTCGAGGGGGTGGGTCACAATTCTATTTCAGGGTAAAATGAGTGCCCAGAAGGAAAGAAAGGAAAAAGATTTTGGCTTTACACAACCCCACTACAAAGAAACAATCAGAATCACTCTTCGGATTGTGTCGTACTATAGACGAATGTACCCCCACGTTGCGGTCCTCTGACGGCCCCGTTGACGGAACGGACGATAGGGCAAGAACAAAAGGATTGTGAGGGTCTGAGGAGTGCCAGAAGGCTTGGGAGTGTGTTCTGAACACCTCAACTCTTTTTCCTGTCTTTGTTACCCTCCCTCTCAGAAGACTTATTTTGAGAACCGATGCCAGTTCCAAAGGAATGGGAGTGGTACTTGTGCAGGAAAAAAGTGCTTGTTACACCCGTACAATACGCCAGAAAAAGTTCTCAAAGACCAGGAGAAATACTCCACTATGAGAGAGAGTGTTTGGCTATTGTTGGGCATGGGGAGAAGGTTCGCCAGGTTCTTGACTGGAAGAAAGTTCGGATCAGGCCATTGGGCGTTCTTGCAATCGTCAGAGACTAAGAACAGCAGATTATTATGGTGGTCTTTGGCATTGCAGGAATTTCAATTTACCATTGAACCAGTGCCTGGAAACAAATGTCATGGCAGATTTATTGTCACGTGTATGAAAATTCATGGACAAATGTAACTGTCTTCAAGGGAAAGACTATTCCTGTTTTGCGTCTTTCTTTAGATTACGTTGTGCTTTACATTTGACAGTGCATTGTATGTTACTGACTATTTAAATCAAGTGGGATTTATGCTTAATTTGCTTGGTTTAAGTGACTATATGTTTTACAAGCAAAAACTACTTGATGTTGATGTATTACATATCTATTCTTTGCTTAAATTTTTAGTAAACAATGGGAAAATCATCATGTACTATTATGTCTAACTTGCTTGTGAAGGTAAATATATATATGTATGTGTCATGAGCAAATAACTCTTTAGGGAAAAAAGGGTATACACATGTTTGATTGTGCAGTGAGACAAACCTATGTTTCATTAGTTCATTGTCAACAATGGAAAATATGTTTCACTTTTCAATGGACTATAACATTTCATGGGGGGGGGGGGGGGAACTATGTTTAAACTATGTTTATTTTTTTTTCATGTCTATTGAAAAAACATTTACACTGAGAAATATTCTCATTTTCATGAGGGTTTGAAAAAATGATGTGAGACAAAGATCAAGGAAAACATGTGCTTCACATCTTAATATATAAACACAATTTGTACTTTGAATTGTTAATATCCCTAACTGTTTTGTCCATGTAATTTGTGAAATGTTTTTGTGAGATGCGGACAAGATTTTTTCTTTAGAAGACTGAAGTTGGAAATATGCATTTATGGT
>JAFLJL010005454.1:0-12500 GCA_018398815.1 Conus ventricosus
CCTTTTTCTAGTTTGTTGTGTCCACACGTTTACCATCACCGTTTCCACGTCAGTTGAGCAGTCATTGCCCAGGGAAATGAAAGACAGGGAGCTTGCACTTGGCGGAAGGGGGGGGGGGGGGAGGACTCTTCAAACACAGACACGGTGTGACTGGGAGAGGGCGGGATGTAAACGTAGCGTGAACTTGCTTATCGATTCCCCTCCTTAATAATAATACATCTCTCACTCTCCTCTCTCTCCCCTCTCTCTCTCTCTCTTCTCTCTCTCTCTCTCTCTCTCTCTCTCTCTCTCTCTCTCTCTCTCTCTCTCTCTCTCTCTCTCATTCCTGTCATCATTTGTCCACCTCTTTTCTCTCTTCTGTTCAGCACCAAAAAAAAAAAAAAAAATCCACGTTGCCCTTATGTGCACACGATCCCTGTGTTATTCCATTTCATGTGAACAGTAACACCCACTGTTAAATTTGAAAAAAAAAAACAACGATTGATAAAGCTACGCCGAAAAACGTAGACATACGAATCACAAGACAAAACACGACGCGTTTCGACCTCTTAGGTCTTCTTCAGACAAGATATACGACACTCAGGACAACGGGAAATGAACGAGCAATCACTTATCTTCATCCAATTCATCCAAGATGAGCGTTGAAGACCCACGTCAGTTTCAAAGTGAGGCGACCGCAGGCGGAAATTGAAGCAAACTTAAAAGAAAAAAAACCAAAAAAAAAAAAACAAACAACTCTTCCGCCGGACGAAAAGGACACACAAGACAAAACACAGCACGTTTCGGCCTCTTTGGGTCTTGTTCAGGCAAGGTAAAAAAAAAATTCAACGTCCATTTAGCGCCTGATTTGAGGAGATAAGTGATTGCTCGTTCTTCGTTTTCAATGTCCTGAACGTTGTTCATCTTGCTTGAAGAAAACCAAACAAGTCGAGGGGCGTCGAGTTTTGTCTTATAATCTGTTTGTCCCTTTCGTAGGTGGAATAGTTTTTTTTTTCTTTTACGTTAGTAACACTGATAGTTGTGACCACACATCCGACCATCCATGAAATCACTGAGGACGTGAGGAGAGACAGGACGTGAGGAGAGACTGGACATGAGGGAGACTGATGGGGGCAGGGGAGCAGGCAAGATGTGAGGGAGACTTGGCGTGAGGATGGAAGCAAATGAAGAAAGGTTGTGAGGGGAGATTGGGCGTGAGGGAGACTGGGCGTGAGGGGAGATTGGGCGTGAGGGAGACTGGGCGTGAGGGAGATTGGGCGTGAGGAAGATTGGACGTGAGGGGAGATTGGGCGTGAGGGGAGATTGGACGTGAGGGGAGACTGGGCGTGAGGGAAATTGGGCGTGAGGGGAGACAGAACGTGAGGGGAGATTAGGCGTGAGGGAAGATTGGGCGTGAGTGAAGACAGAACGCGAGGGGAGATTGGGCGTGAGTGAAGACAGAACGCGAGGGAGATTGGGCGTAAGAGGGGAGACTGAACGTGAGGGGAGACAGAACGTGAGGGAGACAGGTCGTGAGGGAGACAGGACGTGAGGGGAGATTGTACGTGAGGGGGGACTGGGCATAAGTTGAGACAGGACATGAGTGGAGACAGAACGTGAGGGGAGACCAGAACATGAGGGGAGATTGTGCGTGAGGGGAGACAAGACATGAATGGAGACAGGACGTGAGGGGAGACAGGACGTGAGGGGAGACGGGACGTGAGGGGAGACGGGACGTGAGGAGAGACTGCGCGTAGGGGAGACAAGACGTGAGTGGAGACAAGACGTGAGGGGAGACAGGACGTGAGGGGAGACTGCGCGTGGGAAAGGGGACAAGACGTGAGTGGAGACAAGACGTGAGGGAAGACAAGACGTGAGTGGAGACAGGACGTGAGGGGAGACAAGACGTGAGGAGACTGGGTCGTGAGGGGAGACTGGGCATGAGGGGAGACAAGACGTGAGTGGAGACAAGACGTGAGGAGAGACTGCGCGTGGGGGAAAACAAGACGTGAGTGGAGACAGGACGTGGGGGAAACAGAACGTGAGGGAAAGTGGAAACAGAACGTGAGTGGAAACAGAAGGTGAGGGAAAACAAACGTGAGGGAAAACAAAACGTGAGGGAAAACAAAACGTGAGGAAAATCAGAACGTGAGGGGAAACAGAATGTGAGTGGAAACAGAACGTGAGGGGAAACAGAACGTGAGGGCAAACAGAACGTGAGGGAAACAGAACGTGAGGGGAAACAGAACGTGAGTGGAAACAGAACGTGAGGGAAAACAGAACGTGAGGGGAAACAGAACGTGAGGGAAAACAGAACGTGAGGGGAAACAGAACGTGAGGGAAAACGGGACGTGAGGGGAAACAAAACGTGAGGGAAAACGGGACGTGAGGGGAAACAAAACGTGAGGAAAAACAGAACGTGAGGGAAAACAGAACGTGAGGGGAAACAGAACGTGAGGGGAACAGAACGTGAGGGGAAACAGAACGTGAGGGAAAACAGAACGTGAGGGGAAACAGAACGTGAGGGAAAACGGGCCCGTGAGGGGAAACAAACGGAGGAAAAACAGAACGTGAGGGAAAACAGAACGTGGGGGGAAAACAGAACGTGAGGGAAAAACAGAACGTGAGGGAAAACAAACGTGGGGGGAAACAGAACGTGAGGGAAAACAGAACGTGAGGGAACAGACTGAGGGGAAACAGAACGTGAGGGAAAACAGAACGTGAGGGAAAACGGGACGTGAGGGGAAAACAAACGTGAGGGAAAACAGAACGTGAGGGAAACAGAACGTGAGGGAAAACAGAACGTGGGGGGAAACAGAGCGTGGGGGGAAAAGGGGACGCCCCGGGTGACCGGGAATGTAAAGGGAAGACGGGACATGACGGGAGACTGGCCCGTGAGGAGGAGACAGAACATAAGGGAAACAGGACTGGGAGTGAGCCCAGGGTGTGAGGGAACTACCCAGCCCTGGGCATTTGCAGTCACCAGATAAAAACCGCCTTCCCCATCAAAGATTTGACTTATCAGTAGGAAACACTTTGCGAGGCGAAACCGTGTTGATACACTGCAGTTAACACTATAGGAAGACGCTTTGTGACGTGTCGCTAGGAACAGCTTGGAACGGCCGTGTTGATTGAAACACACACCCCAGCACTCAAACACTAGGAAACGTGTGGGAC
The DNA here is from genome assembly GCA_018398815.1 of Conus ventricosus. Lineage (NCBI taxonomy): Eukaryota > Metazoa > Mollusca > Gastropoda > Neogastropoda > Conidae > Conus > Conus ventricosus. The sequence continues at coordinate 3,157 of JAFLJL010005454.1, forward strand.
AAAGTCACTGAGCAACGGCTTGGAACACTCATGTTGACGCAGAAACACTGAAACATAGGAGACATTTGTGACATGTCAAAAAGAAACAGCTGGGAACAGCAAATGTTGACACAGATCAGTGAAATATCAGGAAGTCGTGTCTGGCGCATTTCAAAGAAATACAATGTACACATCATAGCAATGTAGAGATCAGAGTCCGGAAGAGAGAAACCGGACCACTACTGTTGCTGCTGCTGCAGCGACTAGTACAAAGACTAGTACACTACCCACCATTACTTCTTTCTGCTGCTGCCCACTGCTGCTGCTGCTGCTGCTACTACTATGACTACGAGTACGATTGCTACTACCACCACTCCCGGTACCCCGCCATCACTTCAAGTACCATTCACTATCTCACTAGTACTCAGGTCTTCTCGATCAGATCGCATTGGCATGTTGGCTACGATGACTAATGTAAACAATTAAGACTCGGTGTTTGCCGTGCAAACCAAGAGCACAGACACAATCAGCCGTGTCTCCCCGATGAGTCCGATCCAGCGGACGAAAGGCCTGGAGCAGGCAATACAAATAAATGTGCCTTCGAGAGAGATTAATGATGGGTTTCCCCCAGGCAGCTAGTGAAGGGCTTCTCATAGTTATAATATATTCCCCATTTTTCATCTTTAATTTTTTTTAAAATTTTTTTATTTTATTTTAAAGTTCAAATCTTTGCCAAGTCATTACTACAACGACGAAGAATTGTTAACCTGCACTTGTTTTCCCCCCCTACTTTAATTGTTCAGCTTCTATTGTTTGGTCAATCAGTGGGAGATTGCATCTCTTAAGAGATCCAATAAAGGTTGTTCTGTCAATTCTTAGCCACTCCAATGTTTGGGGTTTTTGAACAGCAAGTGCCCCTGATGTTCCATATCTTTTACCCCCCTTGCTCCTTGAAGGGACCCCAAAGCATAGGTCAAAGATTTCCCTTTTACATTTTATACTTTTTGAAAATGCTTTTTTTTTTCAGCAATTTTTTTCCCTCCCACACCTTTGTTTTTTTCCCCTTTTACTACCCGTGCTGTTTTGGGGGGTGTTTTGGTTCTTTTTTTAAACCCCTTGGCGGTGAAAACCACAGAATTATGGATGGGGTTTGGTCTCTTTTTGACCCAAAAGAGACAAAAAATCACGTGTCCCCCTGTGAGTCCAAACCAGCGGACAAAAGGGCCCTAAGAGCAAAATACAAATAAATTTGCCTTCGGAGGATTTGATGGTTCCTCAGGCGTGGGAAGGGGCTTCTCATATTTAAAAATTCCCCATTTTCTTCATCTTCAATTTTTTTAAATTTTTTATTTATTTTAAAGTTCAAATCTTTGCCAAGTCATTACTACAACGATAAAGAATTTTTACTGAAACTTGTTTTCCCCCCCACTACTTAATTGTTCAGATTCTATTGTTTGGTCAATCAGTGGGAGATTGCATCTCTTAAGAGATCCAAGTAAAGGTTGTTCTGTACAATTCTTAGCCACTCACAATGCTTGGGGTTATTGAACAGCCAGAGCTGACCACTCAGACTGTTCCATATCTTTTGACCTCCCTTCTCCTTGAATGGATCCCCAAGCATAGGCTCAAAGTTGTCCCTTACTTTTATACTGTTTGAATAATGCTTTTAGTTTTTTCAGCAATCTTTTTTCCTCTCCACACTTTTTTTGTTCCAATTTTACTACCCTTCCTGGTGCTTTGGGGTGCTGTTGGGTTCTTTTTTGAACCCTTGGCGGTGAGAACACCCGAATTAAAGGACTGTGGTTTTGTCTCTTTTTGGGCACCAAGGAAAAACCAGACACAAACAGCGTGTCTCCTGATGAGTCCGATCAGTGGCGTAGGGCCCAAGAGCAGGGCAATACAAATAAATGTCCTTCAGAGAGATTTGATGGTTCCTTTAGCAGTAGTGAAGGCTTCTATAGTTATAATTTTCCCCCATTTTTCTTCATTTTTCAATTTTTTTTTTAATTTTTTTTTTTAAATTCAAATCTTGCCAAGTCATTACATAACGACTAAAAAATTGTTAACCCTGCACTTGTTTTCCCCACTATTTAAATTGTTCAAATTCAATTTCACACAGACACACACACACACAGACGAAAGATAGACACACCACACACACACACACACTGACTGAGGGAAAACTATTTACTGTCAGATGCACATAGTGTTGTACTGAATTTAAAAAGAAAAACCTTAATAAATTAATGAGGAAAACGAAAATACCAAATTACATCTCAATGACATAAAAATATAAAGGAAAATGAACAGGGAACATTCAACTTTTGTAAGTAACATAAAAAAAATCAGAAATTGCAACAACAAAGCAATTACATCTTAACTTTACTGAAATCAAATCTCTTAACTTTACTGAAAATCAAATCTCTCTTTCTCTCTCTCTCCACGCACCACACACACACACACCACGCGCGCGCGCGGACGCACACAACACGCACACATTTTCTCTGGCTAATAAGGTACTTTGTCCGAGTCAGACATCTAGACTGTTACGGTTCTCATTTGTTCAGCTACTTGCCTTTTCATCTATGGATTTATTGACGTCTTGGCCACTGTCGGCGGGGATTCCCTCCCCAGGCGGCCAGTGATCCCGGATCAGGCCGGATCAGGGACGTAAAGATGACTTCGCAAGACAGGTGTGAGGCCACACGCCACCATTAGGATGTTTGCACTAACTCACTAGATAGTCCCAGCAAAGCGTTTTGAGTGTCGCATAAATGTGAGCTAGCCCTAGACTGCTTATTAACCTAATGGTAAATCAAATGAACAACATCGCTTCTCCAATCATTTCACTTTTTTTTTTTAAGGATTTTACCGATGAAATCATCTAGTAATGGATGAACTACCCTTACTTGACGTTACATTTCAGGTTTTCGCATTTAGCTGTCACCCTACTTTTGCACCAGGTGGTCCCCCCCTAATAGAGTCCTGTTCTTTACATTTGCATCGGTCTGCTTGTAACCACCTGGGATTTTACCTTTATAGGTATGTGAAAGAAAAGAAGGAAAAAACGACTTTCAGACACAATGGTAATTCTCAAAAACAAACAAACAAAACAAACAAAAAAAAAGCCAAATTATGGCTGTCTAGGGCGACGACAGGTCCCCCTAAGCGCCTGTTTGACTGGAACAATGAAGCAAAAGGATCGAGGGAGAAGGGAGTTGGAGGGATCCATCAGGGGACGTAATCATGGCTTTAAACTTATGATAAGATCAGATTTGTTAACTGTTGCCTCTTACTTAACGTGTCGTTTCCTGTCTCTGTGCATGACAGTCATGAAGAACGTGATCAGCTGCGTCAAATGATTTTTCCAAAACGTTCATGAAGCTGTTTGGGCCTGTGTCAGTTATTCACTTCGTGGGCCTTCTCTTATGTGGTCATAGTTAAAGATCTATTGTTGTTGGTGTTCTTTTTTTCATATTTTTTTTTATCCGATTTCTCAGAGTTGGGACAGGAATTGTGATGTCATTATTTTCTGCGTGCCAATATGTAACAAAGTACATACAAAATATCAATAATTGAACTATTGACCGTAGTTCGATTCTCTCTCTCTCTCTCTCTTTTCTCTCTCTCTCTCTCTCTCTCTCTCTCTTCTTTTCTCTCTCTCTCTCTCTCTCTCTCTCTTCTCATGTTTTGTGTGTGTTTCGTGTGTGTGTGTTTGTGTGTGTGTGTGCGTATGTGTGTGTGTGTGTGTGTGTGTGTGTATGCGTGGGGCGTGCGTGCGCGCGCGCGCACGTGTGTGTGGGGCGTTTGGTGGCGTGTGTGCGTGTGTGAGTGTGTGTGTGGGGTGTGTGTGTGTGTTGTGTGTGTGTGTGTGTGTGTGTGTGTGTGTGTGTGGTGTGTGTGTGTGTGAACATTGGTATTTCTACGCATTTGGGAGTTGGAATCAGAGTAGCAGTATGATAAATGTTGACACCCCACTCTGGAATCATTTCACTTGATGAAGATGGTAGAAATGGTAGACACTGTCATCTTTGCTCTTTGTTCAGCAACATCGTCAACATTACCAAAGTGATGCTTTCTAACACAGTGAATCGCTGTGAATAATCGAATTATATCCTGGCGTACCTTTCAATGCAGTTTCTACCACTCAGAAGAGCAGATGTAAAGAAACATCTCCCTGATCATGAAACTAAGATGCTACACTTTAGTACATCTTGGTATGCAGTGACATAAGAGTCCTATCATTCCGGTAAATTAAGCTAGCCAGGATCAAGGAAAAAAGGCAATGAAACTCACCCTTTTTGTATCTATGATAATAATCACGATGATTATATGAATTCTTGTAATTCTGCTGACCAAACACGTCGCATTTACTTAGCTAGTCGGCATAAGTAAGAAGACCTCACGCAGTCAGAGGTTACTGGCACAGTTTAGAAAGAGAGGGGGTTAGCAACCGCCAAGGACATAGCAACGTCAAATCAGTACTTTTTTTGGGAGCTGAGACGTGGCGAACCACAGTTACCATCACCAACAAGATCCAGACTTTCATCCAATTCCGGGTCTGAGGCCATATGAGGACCCATCGGCCAGACAGGATCAGCAACGAGGACCTGTGCAACAGGCAAAACAGAAGCCAGCCGATGCAGAGATCTCCAAAGGAGATGGAGGTGGTAGGCCACCCCCTAAGAAAGCTCCCGACAACACCAGCAGGCAAAACATTGTCATGGAACCCGCAGGATAGAGAAAGAGAGGCCGCCCAAGGAACTCCTGGCACCGAGACCTGCAGGGGAGACGTGACAGCGTTTGGGGAAAAACAGGGAACCAGCTGGAGAGAACGCTCTGGACCGTGATGCCTGGAGGACCCTTGTCGGCGGCCTATGTCCCCAGAAGGGTTGTAGGCGAAAATAAGTAAGGACATGACAAAGTACAGGATAGGAAACTGTTCTTGTCCTATACTCTGTTTGTCTATGTCCTTGGCGGTAACTAACCTCCTCTCTTTCTACATTTTGCTTCATTTTCCGCCCTCAGTCACTCCGTTTTGAAACTTTACTTGCACAGTGTCAGAGTTTCGCACAGCGGTTGTGGACGTATCACGCTGACCACATCGATGACCAGGTCATCGTACCGCTTATCCATTGGACTGATTTGGACACAGAACAATGGTGGATCGCGGGCAGTTCTGTCTTTGATTAACATTTCCTGATCAGAAGTGAGATACCGTCTGTCAGTAGCCCTCTTCATCTGACAATCACAATGCACACTCTTTTTAATCGCACCTTATGAGAGACCGCAGTGTTCGTTACGAATTCAAATGCGCGGGTGTTGAATAGTTTTGTGAGTATACATCATTTTTACTGTAACAGACCACATGGACAGTTGTCGTCTGAGGTTACTTTGCACAGTTTAGAAAGAGGGGGTAGTTACCGCCAAGGACATAACAAAGTACAGGATAAGTCACCATAAGATAGTTGACTGTTTTTCATCAAGCTTTGAAATCGGATGGTCACTTTTTGTCATCGAATGTGAATGTGAAAAACTGTGTGTAATTGGTGTGAATGTGAAAGTCGACTATTCTATCATCTGACGTGAATGTAATATAGTGGATGTTTTTTTATCGAGTGTGAATGTGAGAGTCAATTGCGTATCATCGAGAATGAATGTGACAGTCATTGTTTCTATTGATGTCTCCCAATGTGAATGTGACAGTCGAACGTTTGTTGTCATCGAATGTAAATGTGATAGCTGACTTATGTGATTGATGTCATCGCGAGTGAACGTGATAGCATCGGGTTTGTCACGAAATCACGAGAGATATGTAGACAACGTTTCCCCCTTAATGTCACTGATGTAAATATGATAGTCAGCTGTTCATCAATTTATATTATTGACTGTAAACAGCAAAAAGCACGGTAACTCTTGCTCCCGCAAGAAAACAAATACACGCCCCTGACTCCAAAGGAAAGTGTTTATGATACCGAATCGCCTACCAGGTATGACAGCACAGAGCACGCAGAACAAACAAAGGAAATATCCCCTAAAAGGATGTTCCAACTTGCCTATATACCTCTTACCGACACATCTACAAAAACAACAACAACTGGAGAAATGGAACACATATACATTAACATTTATTCAAGGGCTGGCACAGCCATTTTGAACTTGAATATAGTCGACAAGTACATGGACGAATAGATACAAGTACATGTAACCTCCATTTGATTGACTGTGGATGTGATGGTCAACGATCGGTCATTGATGTCACTAACTGTAAATGTGACAGTCTGCACGGTGTCGTTGATGTCCTAGGATGTGCATTGTGATAATCAACTGAACACGAATGTGGCAGGCAACTGTTTGACAAAGAGTGTGAAAGAAACTATTTATCCATGACTGTGAATGTGACAGGCAACTTGTTGACATCGGATGCGGAGATAACAGCGATTGTTTGTCATGGTGTGTGGACATGATAGTCCATTGTTTGTCAGTGTGTGGACATGATAGTCCATTGTTTGTCATGGTGTGTGGACATGAGTCATTGTTTGTCATAGTGTGTTGACATGATAATCTATTGTTTGGCATGGTGTGTTGACGTGATAGTCCATTCTTTGTCATGGTGTGTTGACATGATAGTCCATTGTTTGTCAGTGTGTGTTAACATGATAGCCATTGTTTGTCATGGTGTGTAGACATGATAGTCCACTGTTTGTCATGGTGTTATTGACATGATAGTCCATTGTTGTCATGGGTGTGTAGACATGATAGTCCATTGTTTGTCATGGTGTGTAGACATGATAGTCCATTGTTTGTCATGGTGCGTAGACATGATAGTCCATTGTTTGTCATGGTGTGTTGACATGATAGTCCTTTGTTTGTCATGGTGTGGGGACATATAGTCCATTGTTTATCATGGTGTTGGACATGATGGGGCCATTGTTTGTCATGTGGCTGTGAGAGTTGATTGTTGTCGTCGTATGTGGATATGACGTTGATGTTTGTCAACGTATGTGGACATGATAGTTAATTGTTTGTCATCTTTGGTGTGGACCTGACAGTTGATTGTTTACCATCGTATGCGGACACACTTCAACTACTTCCCTGACTTTGGTTTCACTTTCCAGCCCCCCCCCCCCCCCCCTCCCCCCCCCCCCCCCCCCCCCCCCCCCCCCCCCACTAAAACAACTGTTTCTAAACAGAACTGATTTTCACAACACTTAGGAGTGGACGTCGACGCTGAAGAATGCACGAGTCAACAGGCTGGTGGGGTGGGGGGTGGGGGGAAAACGTGCACTGGTTAAGGGGGTGGATCGACCGATAAGGACGAACATCAGATAAGGACTGGCCCAGCACCCAGTGACTGGCTTTTCAACGTGACGGCGGTGCAGCAGATAGCAATGGTTTCCCTGGTTCGCTCACCCCACAGAGGGCAAGGGGGTGGGGAGTGGGGGGTGGGTGGGGGTGGGGGTGGGGGTGGAAGAATGGGGGTGAAAGGGGGGGGTGAGGGGTGAGGGAGGGGGACCAGGGAGTGTTGTGCGTTCAGACAAGCGGGGGAGAGAGGAGAGGCATACATGGTTACGTCTCCATTTGCATTTAAGACGAAGGAGGGAAGCGAGGAAACTGCCCTCGCTTTGGCTGATGCACGGCTGCGGGAATTCCATGAAGAGCCAGCGGATAAAGTGTCCCGTGAAGATAGCAGCGGTTTAAAACTGTCCCCGTGAAGATAGCAGAGATACTATGTCCGTGAAGTAGCAGCAGATAAAGTGTACCGTGAAGATAGCAGTAGATACAGTACACCACAAAGATACGGCAGGTGAAACACACCATGTTTATAGAGCAGCGGACAAGAGTATATAACCACCAAGATCACAGCAAGTATACTATGAAGACGACAGCAGGTAAAGTATTTGATGAATATAGCAGGGGACAAGAAATGTCATGAAGAAGCAGCAGATAAAGTATCATCATATGGGTAAACAACTGAAAACGTGCACCAAAGTTAGTATCAGACAAAACAACTATTAATAGTGCTATTAGATAGCATCATGTAGTGTATACCAGCAAGACCGTAGCAGACAAGTATCCATAAAGATAACAGCAGATAATGCATATGCTATAGATATAACAGAAAACAAAGGGTACCATGAAGAATAGCAGCAGATAAAGTACACCATGAAGACATCATGAAGATAGAGTTATACGGAGAAGGAGCAGCAGATGACTGTACCGAGAAGATAGCAGCAAAAAAAAGCCATGAAGACAGAAGCAGATAAAGTATACCATGAGGACAGCCAAAGACAAAATATACCATGAACATAGCAGCGATAACGTACACTATCAAGATAACAGAAGACGAGGTATACCTCAGAATAGGGAGCAGACAAAATGATTATGCAGATAGCATCCGAAAAAAAATACCAAGCAGTTAGCAGCAGAAAAAACCATGAATAGAAGCATACAAGGTAACGAAAAGATAGCGGGAAATCTAAATATTCTATAAAGATTTCCAACAGATAAAGTTATCGTAAGATAGCAACAAAGTATACCACGAAGTAGCGCAAACAAAAAATATATAACAAAATAGCAGCAGACAAATGTATACCATGAAGTAAAAAGCAAAGCACACCAGAAGATAGCAGCAGACAAAGTATACCATGTAGATAGAATCTGAAAAAATACAAGCAGATTTCAGCAGAAAAAAAAACAATGATGACAGAAGCATACAAAGTATACCATGAAGATAGAGCAGACAAAGTATACCATGAAGATCGCAACTGACAAAGTATACCATGAAGATAGAAGTTGACAAAGTATACCATGGAGATAGCAGCTGATAAAGTATGCCATGGAGATAGCAACTGACAAAGTATGCCACGTAAATAGCAGCTGACAAAGTATACCACGTAGATAGCAGCTGACAAAGTATACCATGGAGATAGCAGCTGACAAAGTATACCATGAAGATAGCAGCTGACAAAGTATACCATGGAGATAGCAGCTGACAAAGTATACATGAAGATAGCAGCTGACAAAGTATACCATGGAGATAGCAACTGACAATGTATACCATGGAGATAGCAGCTGACAAAGTATACCACGTAGATAGCAACTGACAAAGTATACCATGGAGATAGCAGCTGACAAGTATACCATGGAGATAGCAGCTGACAAAATATACCACGTAGATAGCAACTGACAAAGTATACCATGGAGATAGCAGCTGACAAAGTATACCACGTAGATAGCAACTGACAAAGTATACCATGAAGATAGCAACTGACAAAGTATAACCACGTAGATAGCAACTGACAAAGTATACCATGGAGATAGAAGCTGACAAAGTATACCATGAAGATAGCAGCTGACAAAGT
>JAFLJL010005455.1:0-14665 GCA_018398815.1 Conus ventricosus
AAACTTGATACATTCCCTTTCAGATGCACAGCCTTTCATCTTGAATTTGTAGACAAGTCAAGACAGCAATAAATATTGATGACCTTGTTTTATAATGAAAGGAAATCTTAAATGATGAAGGGAACAATAAACAGTAAATAACAAACAAAAAATACTGATGACCTGATTTTATAGAATGAAAAGGAAATCTTAAATGATGAAGGGAACAATAAACAGTAAATAACAACAAGTAGGGTAACTCTTGTTCCCATAAGAAAAAAACACATGCCCACAACTCCAAACGAGTGCTGCTTATGACATGGATGCACCTAGCAGAATGACAGCACAGAGCACACAGAACAAACGTGGAAACATCCCTGAAAAAGGATGTTGCAAGCTGTCTATATACCCCCGTTCTGGACACAACTACACAGCCACAACGCCTGTTTGATGAAAAGTAAACAAAAATCATGTTCACATACTATTTTTGTTTCCACTAGAAATTAAGTTGTGCCAGAATTTAATAATTAATCGTTTTCCAAATAAATTTATTGATAATTTTCCAAACGCTTCAATGACTACATGTATGGGTTTCAAGGTTTAAACCCAAGTATAATTGTATAACTTCACAGCTTAAATCTGTGAGCCAAGTCACATACCTGTTGCAGCAATAACCTCCACCCCACCCATATGCCACTCCCACTCCCACCCCTGAGATACAGGGTTGCAGGCTCAACTTACTGCTGGAATTAACAAGACCACACAAGTTTTTGGTTGAAGTGGAAAAAAAATATCTAATTTTCCATACAAAGGTGTTCTAATATCAGATGCACAAATTTTGTCACCACATACTATTTCTTGAGTTCGAACTGCAAGCTGTCTTCATCAGTTTCAGATGTGGTAATACAAATTATAGTCAACAAAAATTGTTGAATTAGGTGAATTCCACTGCATACAGGTCAGTAATATTAACATCAGTTATAATAGTGTTGTTGTGAATTGTATGGTAAAAAGAAAGCAAGCTGTCTCCAAATGCCCAGATTTTGGTTATCAAAGGTGTAGAAACCCTTCAGCTTCAGCAGGCTTTACCCCCTGACCCAGACAAGGGGCTCAGCTCTTTGACCTTGCCATGACTCCTTGGCTTCCTGCTTTTAATTTTTTCCTGGTTTCACCCGTGTGTGAGTGTTTGTGTGTGTGTGTGTGTGTGTGTGTGTGTGTGTGTGTGTTTAAACAGAAATAACATGAAGAAATGTAATACTAATTTATGTGTGTGTTTTGTGTTGTGTTTTAAACAGAAACAACACAAATAAGGTGACAGTTGGCTTTCATGTCATCGTGTCCAATCTGTGGGAGAATATGAACCCTGAGAAGTATGAGATCTGTCTGCGATGTAAGCCTGACGGTCTTGGGACATTCCAGCCCCGTGAGGATAGACACAAAATGAACTACGTTGAGTAAGCATTACCTGATTCTAGTTCCTTACATACAGAATACTTGGTCAGCTTACTTGTTGAAGTAACCACTTCCTTATCATTACCTTTTTATCATTAATTTTGTTTTATTGAGTTTATTGCACTTATAAAATTTTTCTTTTTTTTTTTTTTTTTTTTTGCTGTCCCAACTTCTGTGCCACCTCAGTGGCAGTGAACACTCGCCACTCATTCCGACACCCCGTCCACAGCCACAGCCGTTAGTCCCGCCGCAGCCCCGGCACCGGCAATGCACAGGGAGCAGTCAGTGTCAGTCGTCAAGTATCCCACTGGAGGAGACACTGCACTTCTGCCGAGTCACTTCGGTGGTGTTTAGTGGCACCTGTTCTGATCCACCATATGCAGGACACCACATACTAAGCCCCCACTGATGACAACAATTGCTTAGTCACGGAGTGATCTCTCCCTCCGGAGGGCGCCACCACGTCCGTCCAACGACAGCCCCATGGTCTTGCAATACCGGTAATCCAGACAGAACCAAACCAAGGCCACAGACGTGGAGAAGACACCAAAACAGGCCACCATGACAGGAGGGCATGAAGGGCCACAGAATTTGAGACTTTTTTTTAATGCTGATCGATGAGGATGAACATTAACAAGTGGGTAACTTGCCTCATTTCATTTCCAATTTGAGAATGAGGATGATAAAGATGATGCTACAGATTTCCAATTTGGTCTGAGACTTGAGTGACAGGGCTGTACTCTACGTTCCTTTCATAATGTATCCCGCATCAACCAGGCCCGAGAGATACAGACACCTGTAATGTTGGTTAGGGAATTTGAGCAACACTCTCAGAGACGCATCCATTAAGTGGATGAAACTCGACTGTGTGGTCCCAGTCTTCCCAACTGAGCCCGTAGCAAATTCAGCTCTGGTAGGAGTCGGTCAGGGCAGAAAAATCCCACATGACTCTGATGGAATCGAACCCGCGACCTCCCAGCTGGGAGTCCTCGATGCTAACCACTTGCCACACCAGCTTGTTCACTTATAAATATTAGCTTCAATTTTATGAACAAAGTTGATTTTCTTTTTACAAAATTGGTTAACCTGTTTCTCAGGATTGATGTGAACAGCGTACCACAATAACTCTGTGACGTTATCCCTATGTAATTATAGTGAGCACATGGATCACTCTTTCTACTGTTAAGGGCACAGTTACCCCGGTAACCCATTCTGATAATACAGTGACAAGAGTTTGAAACACTATGAACAGTTTACAGTTATTCTACTCAACAAAGGAAAAATACCTAATGTGATATGAATTTAAAACAAAATAGTTACTGACAGCTTTGCACATATACATGCTCACACATAGACACACACAAACATGCATGTATGCGTATGCATGCACCAGCGTATTGTGTTTTTTGAAATGCTGTTTTTAAATGCCATGTTGAAGGCAACATGAATCAAATGATTATTCTTTCAGTTTTCAAGAAAATGTGTGTGTGTGTGTGTGTTGTGTGTGTGTGTGTGTGTGTGTGTGTGTGCAGACAAACAAAGATGGGTTTCTGTATGAAGGCAAGGTCACAATGGACAGAGATGTGAGGAACAAAGGGTTTACTACAAGTACATTGCCAAGAAGAAATCTGACAGAAGCAACAAAGAGAAAGTCAGTGGGAATTGGTGCAGAAGATGGTGCAGGGCCGTCATCAGGCAGTTGTTGATCGATGGTTCTTATACCTGAACAAAAGAAGGGTCACACAGGTATGTGCAAGAAAATGATTTGATTTCTTTTTATATTGCACAGCTATACAGATGATATAAGTACAACACCTCTTAATGATACAACCACACAATCTTGCCTTGTTTTTTTTCTGTTCCCAGTTGAAATAGTTTCTTTTCAATACTATCTAGCCGAGAGCGGCATGTTCGGCACAATTCTCTGCTGCCGCACGCTTGCGCATGGCGCTCAGTCCCTGCCAGTGCGCATATTTTTCCACTTTTTCATTTATTTTTACGGTAGCTAGACAACAACTGCACAGTGTTGTGTTAGGTAGTTCATAAGAAAGAACAAACACTCAACTAATCGAACATAGTAGTTTTCGAATCATTTACTTTCAATGTGTTGACACGACTGTGCATTGAAAAACATGTTGACAAGTTAAAAAAAATTCTTTGTTTACATTCTGTTCCGTTCTTTTAGAACACCAAATCAGAAGAATGAAGGGATGGTTGCATCTTCAAACAATTCACTTTCCTCTTCTCTTTCATAGTTTTCTACCTGTCTATCACTCCCCTCATCATCAGATCCACCTTGTAATATGATTTCAAGTGCTTTATTGAGCGAGAAATCACTACCCACCCCTTTGTCTGACCGGCATTTTTTCACGCGCCCTTAATGGCAAAGCCCGGTGCTGTCAGTTCCTTTGTTTCAAAGCTGCTGGGGTCAGCCAAGTTCACAATAGAGCACTGAAAGTAAGGTCTGCAACTCGCTACAACATCCCCAAGACTAGTTACAGAGTTTAAATTTCCCTTGGATCATTTTATGGAAAGTGTAGGAATTTTTTATGTTCCCGTCACCCGTAGTGGGTGACATGGCAGAATGCACTGTCTGTCCGTCACCCAGCCTTGGGTGACGCGGCTCAAGGGAAAGAAATCCCATCACCCACGATTGGATTTTTTTTTTTTTGATAAAGAGTTGAAAGATCTATATTAGGTTAACTTTGAAAACAGAAGTATTGATCTCTTAGAGGTTCTGTTTAATTATCCAGTTTGCATTCCAACTTTTTTGTGACTTCAGATGACTTGTACAAATTTCTAGTGTGTGGGTAAAGTGCAATCTCCCTACATAATTAGGGGGGAAAAATCGACTAAAAACAAAAAGGAAAAAAAAGTTGTAATGAATCTTCCTGTTTCAGCTTGCAATAGTTGTGACAGCGTTGCAATTAGAAGTTATCGAAATAAACTGGCTTTTCAGAGGCATCAGTCTTTTGGAAAAAAGAGGAATTGATTTGGGTCTTCAGTCTGAAAATTTGTGATTGTCTGAGGATTGTGACCATATCAGTTACCTTTCATAATCTGTAGTTCTTGAAAATTACAGTTTCATTACCATGTGTATGTACTGTGCTTAGACTTAAAAAGAATTGCCCTAAGTGCTTAGAATCAATCAAAGGAAAGGCAGAAGGAGATAGCTTCTTATATATGAAAAGTGATGATGACATGACAAATATTCACACAGATTTTGCACAACAGGGTCACATTGTAGACGAGGTTAATTAATTGTACCAGAGAAATTCTTGATTTCGCTATAGTAAAGCCCATTGTCAAGATTACTGATAAGGTGTTCATGGTGACGGTTTCTAACAAATTTTGCATTGACCTTTATCAATATTGTAAAACAGATTGGCAAAGTGACAAATGAAACAAGCAAGATGGTGACATAATAACACTGATGTGTGAGTTTCTAGTGCTTCTTGACTTATACCTTGATTTGAGTCTACCATGAACTCGATGGAAGACTGGAACCGCATTGTCTTTTCATCTATTTTATGTGTTTCTCGAGGGCGTTTGCTCGCATTTTCTGATCAGCACTATAGGATTTCTATTACTTGGGCACGCTTGACTGAGATTTTATAATAGTTTAATAGCAGTAACAATAGATAGTATAAAACTATGTATATAGTGCAATTAAATTCAGAACCACTCATTGCACTTTCAATACCATTCATACTTCGTTTATTTACATATAACAACTAACTTATCGTGCACATGTAAGAACATTATTGTCAAAACTGTTTCAGTGAAAAGATTGGTTTTACAAGTGTTATAGATCTTATGAATATGTACTCATCTTCGTTCATTTCTCTCTTCGTTATTGTTGAATATGAGATGGTTTTTAATCTTATTTTCATCAACAAAAAGAAAAAAACAAAACAAAAACATACCATCAGGAGTAGAAAGTTACAATTCAGACAGTGGAATTGTGTTTGCGCATCTCATGTATGTGGGCTTTTACTGCATATTCTTGTCTGATAGTGTCAGTCTTTTTCTTTATTTCATTTAGATTGGCCTTGTCGTGTAAGAACAACTAGTTATTATCCCAAAAAAAGTATTACACTTAATTCTTTGACCAAACTATAAACATAACGTATACATAGAGTGATCTGTCCAGTAACCATAGTCAATATCTACATAAATCCCGCAAAGAAACTTCTTTATTTGAACAGTAAACAAGTGGGTAACGTTTGCTCTCAAAAGGGAAAACCTAACACAGAGTAACTTTATTCAAGACTGGCACAGCCTTTTATTAAAGTCAGACAAATACATAGATGAACAATCTAATAGTGGGGAAAAACACAAGCGCAGGCCAACTGAACTGTCTTAACAGTAATGACTTGGCAAAGATTTGGACCTAAGGAGGAGAGGGGGGGGGGGGGAGGGGGGGGGGGGGAGCAATTGAAGATGGAGAAAACTTGGGAACATAAAATTTAAGAAAATATATTACAGATATGAAAACTCTTCACAGCTGCATAAGGGAACCATCGCAATCCTGTTTGAAGGCAGATATATTTGTATTGCCTGCCTCCGAGGCCTTTTCGTCCGCTGGGTGGGAACTCATCAGGGAGACACGGCTGGTTGTGGTCTGCCCCTCCTGGCGTCAAATAGAGACACACCACAGTTCATAATACTGTGGTGTTCTCACCACCAAGGTGCAGAAAAGAATCCAATAGCACCCCCAAAGCAGCCATGAAGGGTAGTAAATGAACCAACGAAAGTGTGGGAAGGAAAAACAGTTGCTGAAAAACTAAAGACTTTATGCAAATAGTATAAAATGAGGGGACAGTCTTTGAGCCTACGCCTGAGGATCCACCCAAAGATGCAAGGGAGATCAAAGACAAGCACACAATGGACAGAAACAATCAAGAAACCTCAATTTAATCAAAAAAAAATTTGGGAATAAATGAAATGAGCAGGGAAAAGTAAACAATAAACAGTAAACAAGTGGGGTAACGTTTGCTCTCATAAGAAAACCTAAAAACAGAGTGACTTTTATTCAAGACGGGCACAGCCTTTTAAACTTGAATAAAGTCAGACAAATACATAGAGGAACAATCAAAATAGTGGGGAAAAAAACACAAGCGCAGGCCAACAACTGAACTGTCTTCACAGTAATGACTTGGCAAAGATTGGACCTAAGCTCTTCACTAGCTGCATAAAGTACCATCGCAATCCTTTTTGAGGGCAAATATATTTGTATTGCCTGCTCCGAGGCCTTTCGTCCGCTGGGTCGGAACTCAACAGTTCAGTTGTTGGCCTCAAGTTCAAGTTTAAAAAGGCCGTGCCAGTCTTGAATAAAAGTCACTCTGTGTTGGTTTTCTTGTGGGAGCAAACTTTACCCCACTTTTTTACTGTTTTTTGTTTACTGTTCCCTCCCTCATTTCATTTCATTTCCTTCTTTATTTGAGATTAGAAAAAAAATGCAGGCTTGCTTGTTGAAGAGGATTTTTCCCCTTTTCGTGTGTTTCTACTACAACTTTTATTATACCCTCCATAGATAATTTGATACAAGATTATTTGTTGTTTTATCTTTTACATCCCTCATGCTCGTTTATTACAGGGTTTAATCATTTTAATAGTCTCTTTCTCCATCAAGCAATAGATTAGAGTGATTCAGGTGAAAGACTGACTCATCTCTATTTGGTCCATATTCATTTATGAAAAAAAAAGTCGTTTTGGTTTTATTTCCCCAAAAAACCCATGAGACTATTACACTTATAGCTAATGCTTTTCTGATCTCTTTTTATTTTGTATTAAAAATTTTGTTAATAGGAAAAATTGCAACACCTCTTGGACTAGAGTCATGACTAGAAAAATATCCTAGATACCCCATTCAGCTGTATTAAGCTTTCCATTTCTTTTGGAAATTGTGCCTTGTAGAAAATGAACTCAATGAGTTTTACTTTTCATAATGAAATAGATGTCTTCTTTTCTGTTTTTTATTTCGCCTTTGACAGCTAACCAAAAAAACTGAAACTGTGCTATCAATTTTGCTCAGTCCAAGTTGTTAGTAAATCTAGAAGAATTCTACACACAAGATTCTTCATATAAACATACAAAAATATTGCAAAATTTGCCTGAAAAACAGCTAAAACATTTAGGATAAAAAACAATTGACAAGAAAACTAAATATGACACTGAAGTAGAAAATCTTAAAACATGTCTCAGAAGACATAAAGTTTCACAAAATAAAAAAACAAAGAAAAAAAGAAAAACCCAAAGATGATTTTGTAAGCAGTAAAGGGCAGAGGGGGGAAGTCATCCGTCCATCACCCAAGACCGTGTTGATGCTTGCACTTTTTGTTTATTTCAGTCATCAAAACCAAACCAACCTACCAACCAACCTGGAAAATTACCAGGAACAACATATTTAAAAAATTGGCAACAAAAGGAGAAATCTCCAAAAACATGAATGAAATGAAACATACATTTATAACTATGAGTACACAACCATGGTGAATCTGCAAAAAAATCAACTCAGCATAACAATGGAACAAAAGCAAATAAAATAACAACATTATATACTGTGAAGATACCGGCATCTGTTCTGTTACAGTAAAGGTTGTACTGCAGCTAGCAGCACTGACCCTTGTGTCTATTAAGACCACAGAACGGGGAAAACCCCACAATTATTACTCAGCAGATTCAGTTAGTCTCTCAAAAATATGAAAACAAATTTTCATTTACTCGTAATAATACATACACAATCATCATTCAATCAATGGCTCTGAAAAAAGAAAAAAATTCATCTTCATCAATACCATTGATTGCATACACATTGGCTTGTGGAAAACAATAAACCATTGTGACCCCCAAAAGCTTTACAAAAAAAAATCCATGGTACTAAAGGTACAATGAATTGCACAGGGACATGTTGAAAAATGTCAAAACAAACAAAAAATTTACAACAGAATATCAACAGGGGAAAAACATTATCTACCTAAAGGACAGGAGTTGACACACACCATTCATCTGTCCCGGCCACCTCTCTGGTGTGGAACAGGCGTCCTCTGAAAAGGGCAATATGTCTGCCCCTAAATCATAGCACCAAGACGCACATGATCTTCAAAAAAAAAAAAAAATGCCTGGCATCAACTAGCCAGCAAGAATACAGCAAAGGGAAGCAACTCATACGTTTCAATGGTTTACTCTTCAAAAAAAAGTTACTTCCCTTTCATTCACCCATCGTCGCAACTCGCCCACTCGTAATTCTAGCCCGAGTGAAAGCCAAGACATGGAACACAATTCAAAACGAAGTTTTGATACATCGAAAATGAAAATTAAATAGATCAGCATGGATTTTCAGGAATTGCTTTCAACAACACTGTAACTACAAGAATGAGCATAACTGAATAATTCATTCCAGCCTCCTCACATCAGGTACTGATTCCGTGAAATAATAACATGCACAGAGAGAGAGAGAGAGAGAGAGAGAGAGAGAGAGAGAGAGAGCTGTCCAAGACCTCTTGAAAGAAAAATCAACCAGTTCTCCTCCTAAGCGAAAACGCTTAGTCTTGTAAACTCTCCATTAAATGGCTCTTAATTTTGTTTAAAACACTTAAACAAGTCAACAACAACAAAAATATTTCTATACAACCAGATTCCCCAAAGAACTTGTTCCCCGTAAACTTACTTTGACATACCTCAAAATAAAACACCTTTTCCTTGGTGCTGTGGCTAACCAGCATGAAACCGGTCTTCCTTTCCCAAACGAACAGGCAAAACCTCTGTTGGCTGTGACAAGCAGTGGGGAAGAGATCGCATTTTGGGGAGGCTGGTATTATTGCCTCCAGTTTATACCAACAGCTAATACGCAGCAGAATATAGGCCTGAGCTTCAGTAAATTACAGTATTAATTAATGCTTTGTCTTACCATGAAAAAAATATCCATTAATGTCTGGGAATTTGTGCACATTCCTAAACAGAGATTATGCCAAGTAGACTGATTATATCCACAAACCAACTATTGTATTCCTACTCATCCACTGGCATTCTAAAGAAATTCTGGAACCAAGCTAATTTGGGGACCAAGGCGGGTAACTCTTCTGACAAAAGATCAGAATTCCTGAAATCCCTATGCACTTGCACTACCCTTATCAACTCTACTACAAAAGGCTCAGAATTCACTGAAATCCTATGCACTTGCACTACCCTTATCATCTACTACAAAAGGCTCAGAATTCACTGAAATCCCCATGCACTTACACTACCCTTATCAGCTAACTACATAAAAAAAATAAAAATAGCCACAATAAAACGAAACAAGCTCTTCAAGAGCATGAAGATTAAACATTTGCCAGAAGTAAACTTCTGTCCAGCCCCAAATCTCCCCTGCTGACAGTTATGTTCCCCATAACTTTGCCTGTAGATAGCATGCCGTTTGCACACAAAAATACATAAAAATCCTTGGCGACAATATAACCCTCAACAGGTAAATTGTCAAGCAAAATTACAACCAACAGTGTGACAGCACTTAAACGACAAGGGCAGATTCCGTTAGAAATTTAAAACAAAAACATATCAGCCACATAGCAAAATCAAACATGCCGAAGGTTATCAAAAAGATCAATATAGTACGACAAAAAACAAATCGCAGTCATACGATCAAGAGAACGGAGGGACAGCAGTTTACAAAACCAATCGGGCCTGGGCTTACAACACCAAAACCCTCCCTGGGACTTAAAGTGCCAATCTCGCGCTTTTCTGTCGCCCACTAAACTGGAGCATCACATTCAGTAGGACATCGATTTCACCCTTTTCCCCAAAAAGAGCCCCTGTTTCACTTGTAGCCCTCAAGTCTGTTATTTATCAGATCTTCCTTTTTAAAGTATATCTTGAAAATGCAAACTTTCCCCAAAAAAGTATTCAGGGGGAGTACGGCCATTTATTGCCTATACTGTCTTGACTCAGCATCTGTCAATCTTTATTCTTACATACCGGGATGCAAGACAACTTCTTTTTTTTTTTTAAAGGGAGTGCTTCACACCCCATTAAAATGTCCACATTGAATACACAGATGCAACCAACATTTCTTCACAAACCTTCAAAAACGAAAATTCAATGTTCAACAAACATCTGCAGCAATACCGCAAATGAACTGCCTTCAGCCAAGTTGGAGCATTATCAAATAACCCAACAAAAAACCTTTCCCAACAAAAAAAAAAGTGTCCACTTGGCTGAATATAATCACAGCCATGTCAAAAAAGAACCAAAAAAAACAAAAGATTCTAAAAGATGGAGGAGGTGCATGCCTATCCTAACATGCTATCCACTCACCAACATTCTTATTTCCACTTCCAGGTGGGGGAACCCCTTGTTGGAGCGGGGCAGTCTGCGAACAGTCGTACCGCTCTTGTCTGTCAGTGGTGCTGATCAGGGGGCTGTGGGGCAGCAGGGGATAGGAGGGGTTTCAGGGAGGTTCCCTGACTCCCTTTGTCAGTGGACCATGGGCAATTTGCCACTCTAGATGTGTGGTCCCTGCTGGAGGTGGGGTCAGAGCGACTCTCAGGATCCTCTTTCCAAGTGGCCCACAACAGAGGGGAGAAACTGACAAATTTCATGCCTGTTCACCTTCACCGTAGTGCCAACACCATCCAGTGGGGCAATGGTGAATGGCCCACCTCCGGGTCCAGGCACCTGAACCACAAAGAAGATCCGCTCCCCCCAGATATCTGGGTCTTATTCCGCCCAGGGGGCCCATGCTTTGTGATCAGGACCCAAAATCTCCCGGTTGGAGTCTGGGGGGGATTGCCCTGGTCTTCCTCTTGGAGCATGGGTGTGGAGTTGCTCCCCTGCTTTTCTGTGAGCCAGTCTCAGACAACTCCCCATGTCCCTCCAACCACTGGGTTGGGATGACTGCCTTCCACTCCTCTCGTGGGGGAGGCCGAGTGCGCGCTTCGCCAGCAAACAGCAACACTACTCTGACTGAGACAAGTCCACACCCGTCATACTGTGTCAGCCGTTGTGCATGATCTCTTAATGCCCAATTCTAGACAAAAAAAACCATCTGACTTTTGGTCACTTAAAATCAACGACCACATATCTGGCAAACTACGTTACACACAACAAGTTCATGCCTTGTTGGCAACAAGGACGCATTAGAATCAAAAAAAGAAAAAAATGTACATGATTTAAAAAAATACATTTGTTATTCAAGTGACAGTCACCAAATTAAAATCACACATGCGACTTCAATCAGCTGAAAAAAATTACACCTGTCTGCCTAACCAGGTGAAGTGAAGAGAAACAGTGTTTCACAAAAATACCTTTTAGACAGCACCCCTTTTGAATATGTTTAAATGTAAGTAGCATGAGGCAGGGGGGATCATGGCCATCCCTAACAGGATCACTACCGATTACTTTCGTTTCTCCTGGGGGGGGAAGGGGGGGGGGGGGGGAAACCCTCCGTATGGGAAGAAAAGGAAAAAAAGTAGGAAAAAGATAGGGGGAGGTATGCGTGCAGTCACTGGCAGACTAACTAGGAGCGATCAGTCCCGGGCTCTTACGTTTCGTTAGAAACGTTCTCACACCTTTGGTCTGCCCAGCGACCTAAGGAGGGCTTCTCGGGGTGTGGGGAAAGTGATGAAAAAGAAATTTCCCGATTTCTACCTAGTCCCCCCTCCTTACCCACCCAAACCATCCATGGTTTATGGCGTAAGGCCAGCCTGGCCACACTTAGTTCACCCCCTTTTCCCAGAAATCAAAGGTTTTTAACTCTTGACTTCCCATACCGCACCCTTCCGCAACTGCCGCACAGTCCCAAACCGCACCACACCGCAACAACCGACATGCCTTATTTGGAGCCCTTGTTAAGGAAGTGAGAACTCTCTATGCAGAGAGGAAGGTTTAACGACATCCGGAAAGCGTTCGCCTTCCGCCTTCTGCCCGCGGTTTTCAGCCTAGCTGTTTACATTGCGATTTTGAAGAAGTTTTTTCACGAAGGTTTTTTTCCAAGATTTTCTGGTCAAGATGGCGTCTTTCCAACATCTCGACAACGATGTTTTCGATGAATTTATCGAAGATTTGTGCAACCAGCATGCGCTAGGGCTTGGAGATGATCAGCAGAGTGATGTGTGTGTAGGAACTGGAGTTAGTTTAGCTGACGGAAATTTCAGATGAAGATTCGCCACCTGTGCTTACCTGTGTACGCTGTCATTACGCAATATGAAGCTCATCATCCTACTCCTTGTGTCCAGAACATGAACATTGACCACATGTGACTTTATTTCTGTGGTTATAGGCCTACTGTGACTTTGTGAACAGAACTGTGCAAAATACTGTAGCCTACAAGGAACTGTGCAAATTTTTTTTTTTCTGTGCTTGCATTCTTACCTGTATATTACGTCATTACAAGACTACATAAAGGTCAGTTAACATTTTTCTTTGACTTGTATTGTTTCTATGGTCATGTGTGTGACTGTCTGTCTGCATTGTTTTACTAACAAACACACCGCACATTGATTTTTCCAACCTTTATTGAACACACCTGACATTTTTTAATTATTCTGTAATTAATTACCATACTGACATTCAAATTTTTTTTTTGGTACATTTGACCGCTTCAGTATAAAAAATAACATCACTTCCATAAAACTTCCAAATTTCAAAGCAGTCAATCAACAAACAAGAAAGATATAATTATTTTAATGACCATACTCATTTTTAGCTCATTTCTAGCCAATCCTTATGGGCTAGAGGACTGAGAACACACTGTTTCTTATAGGAAGTCAAGAGTTAACCTTCAAATCAGCACCTAGTACCTGGTTCCATATTACCACTTTATCTCACAGCCCTGATATGGCCCTTTGCGGTCGGCTGGGCTATAAGCAACATTATCTTATCCTACCACTTTATCTCCACCCGGAGATCCACAGTGGACTGTTTATGCCAGTCTTGTACAAAGGCAGCTTCCTGGGAATGCTCCCCCGCTTTGTCAAGAGCCATCTGCAATCGCTTTAGCTTGTCTTCCAGCCATTTTCCAAGGTGCTAGCTTCCAGACGCCTCCACATTCCAACATTCTTTAAATTCCTGGAGTTGTCTTACTCCCCCCTCCAAATATAGGCACAACAGCTTCCCTTTCAACTGTTACCATCATTTTCTCTTTGGATTTCAGTTTGTCAATAATTTCTCTCAATCTTTTCATTCAGCTGCCTTCATAGTAGCTTGGGTCATCTTAATCGCCACCCGGATTAATGCATCAATAACAAACCGAACAAAAATACAACCAGCAGGCCTTATAAAAACAAAATCCTCGGCCACATTTAACAGTATAAAATTATGAGTATTCTGCATACAATCTACTGCAGTCACACCAACACGAAAAAATCATACTAATTATCAACAGTCAGTGACTACAGTCCAACACATCGGGGAACATCCTGCACAGCGTGAAGTCTCCTTTCACTTGACCTGTAAGGGAAACACTTCCCACCCCTCAGCTACGAGTCCTTCACCGTCCGATGAGGCACTCATCCTTTCAGCAGCGTGTTGGGCTTTGGGCACCTAGCACAACTGGCCGCTTCTCCACGCTGAGGCCTGGAGCTGCTCTCTCAGCAACAGCACTGGACCGCACAAACGCAGTTTCTTAACAATAACCAAAAAAATACCTGCGAGAAGTCCTTGTCGTCATAGGGGCTCCCGCGTCCTGAGGTTGGCATGTTCGATCCTGTCGGCGACGCCATTTTGTAAGCAGTCAAGGGCAGAGTGGGGAGAGTCATCCGTCCATCACCCAAGACCATGTTGATGCTTGACTTTTTGTTTATTTCAGTCAATCAAAACCAAACCAACCTACCACCAACCTGGAAAATTACCAGGAACAACATATTTAGAAAATTGGCAACAAAAGGAGAAATCTCCAAAAAAATGAATGAAATGAAAAAATACATTTATAACTATGAGTACACAACCATGGGTGAATCTGCAAAAAAATCAACTCAGCATAACAATGGAACAAAAGCAAAATGAAATAACAACATTAAGATACTGTGAAGATACCGGCATCTGTTCTGTTACAGTAAAGGTTGTACTGCATGCTAGCAGCACTGACCCTTGTGTCTATTAAGACCACAGAACAGGGAAACCACAATTATCTCAACAGGACATGGACTAGATTATATTATTACCCCAGCAAGATATCAGGTTAAAAAAAATTTTCTTCATAATTATGAAAACAAATTTTCCATTTACAAATTTGTTG
>JAFLJL010005456.1:0-12660 GCA_018398815.1 Conus ventricosus
ATGGCTATCCATCCACTGTCCTACAGCATTGCATAAATTAAGGGCGGGTTTTGCGATTACATTTTTAGTTTGATGAACGCCAATTTAAAGATTAATGAGGGACCTAAAATTCTTGGATGAAAAAATAGTCAATCAAGACGGAAAGCCAGTTAATTGTTCTATTTGTTGATAGTGTTGGAATAAAAAATTTTAGAAAAGTAGTAAGGACTTAGTCCCGCGGCGTAATTTTTTCCCATGGAAGAGAATGTAATATGTTTTTTCCGATCACCCTATCTATCTAGCACGTAAGCCCCCTTTAATGTACTGATACGCATATTTACATTTTGGGGTGTTAATTTTTTGTAAAACGGGTGTAAATTGGCCAAAATTAAACATTAAATGGACGTGATTAGTAGTGAAAAGGGGTTTCGTGCAAAATAAGAGGGGTCTGAACGAACATATTTACATTCTCTGTTGGATCACACCCAGGACGCGTTTTTCGGGAAAGCTGAAGACGTAACCATCCCCTATGCTTTTACTTATGCCTCTGTACTCCCAGCAAGTGTGATTATCAATTGTTTGTGTTGTGTCTGCGTTACCTCACATTTCGTATCCAGCCTTTAAATCGAGTTCCTTTCTATTCGACTATTTTCATCTGGTGACTTAGAGCAAACTCCAGCATGCTGAGAGTTTAAAGTTAGCGCAAACCCAAAATACACACCGTTGTATTAACGAAACACGTACTGATTATGATTCGTTTGACGTAGGGAAAAAAGGTATTTTGCAGTGTGTGGTGCACATGGATGTGTTGACAGCGATGCTGTGTCACTGTCTTTGCAGTGTGTGGTGTACAGGGAGTGTTTTGACAGCGATGCTGCAGTGGTGTGTACATGGAGTGTGTTGACAGCGATGCTGTGTCACTGCTTTTTTCAGTTGTGTAATTCAAACTGTATCCCCAAATTTTACTGTGCCGTTGCTTTCTTCTTTTTCTACTTCTTCGCGTGCGGGCGCGCGCGCGCGTTTTGTGTGTGTGTGGTGGTGTGGGGGGTGTGTGTGTGTGGGGTGTGTGTGTGTGTGTGTGTGTCTAGTCTCTCTCTCTCTCTCTCTCTCTCTGTGTGTGTATGTTGTGTGTGTGTTGGTGTGTGTGTGTGTGGGGGTGTGTGTGTGTGTGTGTGGGGTGTGTGGTGAAACTCGCGCGCATACACGTGTCTGCAAATATGCCTCTGTGTGTTGCGTGCGGCGTGCGTGCGTGCGTGCGTGCGTGTGTGAATGTGTGTGTGTGTGTGTGGTGTGTGTGGTGTGTGGTGTGTGTGTGTGTGTGTGTGTGGGGTGCGCGCGCCCTTCTGTGGTGTGTGTGTGTGTGTGTGTGTGGTGTGTGGAGAGAGAGAGAGAGAGAGAGAGAGAGAAGAGAGAGAGAGAGAGAGAAAAGAGAGAGAGAACTGACACGCTAAAAGTAGGATGCAGAAAAGCAGGTCCCCCCATCCTTCCAGCCGTCATCAAATCAATCAAACTCTAAAGCTGTTCAACCTGTCAACAAAGGTAACATCCAGACCATTCTCACCCCATGCCCCTACCCACGCCTCCCTTCCACCCTCCCCCCTTTTCCGCCGCCCCCTCCCCTCCCCTCCCACCCCCCGCTACCCACCCTCTCCACCTGAGTCCCCTCCCCCCCCCCCCCCCCCCCCCCCCGCCCCCACACACACGCAAACATTTACCCACCCCACTTTCGGACTCCTAATTCCCCCATACTTTCTTCCCATCATTTTTCAGGGTCAATTCCTGATTGAACTCTCTCTCTCTCTCTCTCCGAACTTTTCAGCTAACAAACCACCGCTTCTTTCTGCCCTTGTCTCTGTCTGTCTTTCTTGGGGGCTCTCTCTCTCTCTCTCCTCTTTCCCCTCTCCTCTCTCTCTCCTCTCCTCCTTGTGGGGAAGTGAGTGTTGGGGTGTGTGTGTGTGGTGTGTGTGAGAAGAGAGAGAGAGAGAGAAGAGAGAGAGGGTGGGAGGAACTGGGGGGAGGGAAGGGGAAGCACGGTGGGGAGGGGGGGGGGGGGGGGGGGGGGGGGGGGGGGGAGAGGAAAGAATTGTGTACAGAGGGTGGGGGGGGTTTTTTGGAAAATTTTAAAAAAAAAGGGGGTGGGGGTGGGGGGGGGGGGGGGGAAGGGGAGGGGGGGGAGTTCCAACTGAAAAGCGGTGACCTTTGGGGAAGGGGCGAGCTCGAACTGTAACGCGAGCTTGCGAGAGGAGGTCACGCAAGGGTTTAAGGTCAGAGAGAAAACGGCACATCGAACGCATAGCATGTCGCAGGCTTTTTCCCCTCGCAGTCTGAAGGGAGAGAAGTACACTAATCACAGGGCAAAGTTTTTGTAACTGCTGGGGCGCGAAAAACTGCATAATCTCACAGCGCAATCATACATTGCGGTGGTATTAAAAGAGGAAAAAAAGCTCAAAAATAAAAAAAAAGAAAAAAAAATGCATACAAACCAACAATCGACTTTTAATGAACTAAATTGTTATGTTTTATGCTTTTTCAATACGGTCATTGGGAAAACCAACAAACGACAAAAAATGAACTGTTAAATTTTTTTAGTTATATTTCTTATTCAATACGGTCATTGGGGTACCGTACAAAAGGGTTGTTGTTTCAGCGAAAACGAATAGAATATTTAGGGTCAAGCAAAAGGGTGAAACGTGCCTGTAATGTTTTCGCTTTCAGACCTTAGAGCGGGGTCAATACCGCACACACCAACACACCAACACACACCAACACACCACACACACACACACACACACACACACATACATACACGCACACAAAAATCACCACGCCACACACACACACACACAACACACACACACACCCCACAACCACGCACGCACGCACCTCGCACACGAACGCACGCACGCACGCACGCCCGCACGCACGCACGCCGCACCCACGCACACACACACACACACACCACACACACACAACACACACACAAATCGCAACATATCTAGTAATTTTGACCCCGCTAAAAAAACCTAAGGGGAAGACTTTTAAAACAACACACCGCACACAAAACACACCCCACACACAACAACACACACAACCCACACCCACACACACACACAACCCACACACACACACACACACACACACACACCACCCACACACACACACACCCACACACACACACACACATGCACAGCATACACGACAACGAAGTATTTAAGTGGATTTCCCACACCAATAACATTCATTCACATTGATAAGACACTTTAAATTTCGTGAGCGAAACAAATATAAATTTCCTATGCATACACGATAACCCACGCACACTACCTACCAAAACACGCTCATCGCACAAGTATCCGTGCAATACAAGCCCCACACACCACATCACACACATACACATTTTGCTGCGTACGCGTGTGTGTGTGGTGTGTGTGTGTGGTGTTGTGTGTGGTGTGGGTTTTGTGTGGTGTGTGTGCGTGTGGCGTGCGTGCGGGTGTGGTGTGGTGTGGGTGTTGGTGTGTGTGGGGGTTGGGGGGTGCGTGTGTGTGTGTGTGGGTGTGTGGTGAGAACGCGCGCTTGTTTTCACTGAATTTATTTCTCATTATTTTACCTTGCAGTAGTCTGGCTTTGCTTAAAACGTTGAGTCTTGACTCTCTCCCCGCTCTCTCTCCTCTCTCTCGTCTCTCACTCCTCCTCTCCTTTTCTCTCTCCTCTCTCTCTCTCATCTCTCTCTCTCTCTCTCTCCTTTTGTCCAGAATCGTCATATATCCACGAATTCTGTTGTCAACCCAAACTTGCAAACGTCTGAATTTAACTGAAACACGTGACCATAGTCTGCTGTTTTCATCTGCTCCGCGATAACTAATGGAATTTAAAGTCGCATTAGCCGAAGGCTCAAAGGCGAGTGTGTGGGGTTGTGTGTGTGTGTGTGTGTGTGTGTGGTGGGTGTGTGTGTGTGGCGTCGGTGTGGTTTTTGTGTGGGTGCGTGTGCGTGTGTGTGTGTGTGCGTTGTGTGCGTGCTGGTGGGGTGCGTGCGTGTTGGTGTGGTGTGTGTGTGTGTGTGTGTGTTGGGGTGTGTGTGTTTGTGTGTGTGTGTGGTGTGGTGTGTGGTGTGGTGTTGGGGTGTGTTTTGTGTCTGGTGCGTGTGCGTGCGTGCGTGCGTGCGTGCGTGCGTGCGTGCGTGCGGTTCGTGGTGGGTGTGTGTGTGGTGTGTGGTGTTGTTGTGTTTTCTCCACCCGAGCTTGTGAGGAATGGTATGATTGACCATCAGTTTGAAAGGGAAAGGTGGATTGGAAGTGTGACAGGGAAAGTAGTTGACTTGGGGTGGGTGGGTTTTTTAACACACAATTTCTCAACCCCCCCCCCCCACCACCACCCAACCACCACCACCACCCTTCGCAGTTTCCTCAATACCTAAGAAACGAGTGTCAAACTCTACGTTTGCGTCAATTTTCACCCCTAAAGGTGACGACAACTCTGGGAAATGCGCATTTCAATCGATTTAATCAATGTATCTATTAAGTCCATACACCAATGCTCATAGTTCCCCCTTTCCCTTTCCCCCCCCCCCCCCCCCCCCCCCCCCCCCCCGTCCCCCGATTTCGGACATTGTGTATGCTTTGTGTGCGCGTGCCCCGCATTTGTGTGTGTGTGTTGTGTGTGTGGTGTGTGTGTGTGTGTGTTGTGTGTTGTTCGGTCTGTGTTGTGCGTGTGCGGTGTGTGTGTGGTGTGGTGTGTGTTTGTGTGTTTGTGTGTGCTCGTGTGTTGGTGTGTGTGCGTGCCGATGCCGCGTCCCGGGGTATTTCAAAAATTTCCCTGTCCCCATTTCTCCCATCTTCAACTCCCCCCCCCTCCCCCCCCTCCCCTAAGTCCAAATCTTTGCCACGTCATTACCATGTGACAGTTCATTTGTTTCCTGCGCTTTTTTTTTCCCCACTATTAATTGTTCGCTATGTTTTGTCTGGGCTTATTCAAGTTTAAAAGCGTGCCAGCTTGAAAAAAATTACTTTGTGTTAGGGGCTAGAAACAAACGTTACCCCCACTTTTTATTGATATTTTAGTTCTAACGCATGATTGTCTTAAAACGTCTGTCTTGGAAAAATATATATTAATATTATATAATAATATTATATATATATATATATTATATATATATAATATATATATATATAATATATATATATATATATATATATATATATATGTATATAACTGCATAGACATAGATGATCATGTCAGTTTTGCCATCTACAATCAAGAATCCTGTCTTTGACAAATTTTAAAAAAACTAGAATAATTTTGAACACCGCAAAGAATCCAAATCATGGAACTCAAGCATAGTAAACTGAAGCCCATGATTCTTCTTTCATTATCATCTACGAACATCAACATTTTGCATGCATTAAAGGGTAACCTATCTTCCTGCATTCTCGTTGGCTTCAGCCAATATAGCAAATTTACATAAAAGTTAGGTGAATCAGATATCTTCCAGTGTCTCCACAAATCATATCGTTGGGAATTCTCAGTCAACATTGAAAAACGCATACAGTTGAGCTTCTCTGTAATCACACTTTTGCTCCGAAAGCCCGATTTCAGCTCTATACCGCAGAATTGGTTGAACTTGTGAGTCAGACAGTTTCGTAAAGTTGATAAATAAACTACAGTCCACACTGTACAAAAATATAAAGAATACCTACATGAGAGGTTTTTGGAGGGGGGGGGGGGGGGGGGAAAGGGGGGGGTTTTTTTTGGGCCCAAACAATTTTAAAACCCACAAAAAAACGTTTAAATTTTAAAAACTTTCCCCCCCTTTTTTTAGTTTAAACTAAAACCCAAAGGGAAAAAACGGGGGGGAAAAAAACCCAAAAAATTTTATTTTTAAAAAAAATTTTTTTTTAAAAATTTTTTTTTAAAAAATTTTTTTTTTTTTTTTTTTTTTTTTTTCCCGTCCCCTTTTTCATTCATTTCCCTCTCAAAATTTTTTCTTTTAAAAACAGTTAATTTTGAAACCCCAAAAAAATAAAAATCGGGGAACCAAGAAGAAAACTGGCCTTTTTTCCCCCAAAACACACAACACAATTTTCCAAAAAGGGAACCCCCCCCTTGGGCCACCCAATACCCCCCTTTTAAAAAAAAGTTGGTTCAAACCCAAGCCCCAAAAACCGGGGTTTTCCCCGGGGGGGAAACCAACTTTAGCCCCCCAAATCACCTTTTCCCCCCGGTTTCCCCCCCCCCCGGGCGGCAACATTTTCAATTAAAAAAAAAAACCCGGACAAAAAAAAAAAACCCGGGGGAAAGGGGGGGGAAAAAAAAAAAAAAAAAAAAGGGGAAAAAAAAGAAAAGATTAAAAAAACCCCTACAAAAAGGGCCCAAAACGAACCCCAAAACCCAAGCCCCATCCCAACCCTCAAAAAAGGGGAAAGGGGAAGGGGAGAGAAAAAGGAAGAGAAAAGGAGGGAAAAAAAAAAAAGGGGAAAAAGGCCAGGCGCCGAACCAACGACAAAAAAGGAAAAAGGGGAAAAAAAAAAGAAAAAAAAAAAAACGGGGAGAAGAACAGCAAAGAGGGGGGGAAAAGAGAGAAGAGGGGGGGGGGAAAGACCTTTCCAACCCCAACCAACCAACCCAAGCCCCCCTTTGTCTCCCCCCCCCCCCCCCACACCCCCCCCCCCCCCCCACCCCCTTAATTTCCTGATCAAGAGAGAGAGAGAGGAGAGAGAGAGAGAGATCTAGTCACTGAAACAAGAAAAATAAATGCAAAACATATAAACTACCCTTTTCCCGTTTAACTTGAATACGCGTGAGATATTCCATAAAGGGAAAACCTTTTTGGGCCGTTATAGCCGTTTTTAACGGCATTTTGTTAAAAATCGGCCATCCCTGTGTCCATAAACATACCTAACATTTTCAGAAAGATCGGCCAAGTACTTTTTTAGATTTTTCTAAAGAAAGAAAACCGTTTTGGGCCCCCTTTTAGCCATTTTAACGGCATAACGGTAAAAATAACCCCTCGGGCTCATCTATGGCCCAAAAACATGCCTACAAATTTTTCAGAAAGATCGGCCGAGACTTCTTAAATTTTCCAAAAGACGAAACCTTATTGGCCGTCAGAAAGGGCTATAAGGGAAAATAACCCACGGCATCATCGGGGGCCCAAAAAGAATATCCTCAAATTCAAAAGATCGGCCCAGAAGTTTTTTTCGGCGAGTGGAACACATTTTCCCACGACACAGACAGACAACAAAATTCTTTTTTCCCCTAAATACTCCCTGTCTTTTAAAAACGGGAGACAAAAAAAACGAAAGAAAGGAAATACTAACAAAAAAACCACCCTCAACCCCTACCCCCTTGTGTAACAGGACACTAAAACCAAAACTTAAAAAAGTAAAATGTTGCCATCGCTCTCGCAGTAATTTTTTTGCCCCGACGTTTTTTCTGGTATGGGTAATTCTCTCTCTCTCCTCCTCCTCTCCCCTCTCTCCTCATTCCCCCTCTCTCGTCCTCTCTCTCTCTCTCTCTCCCCCTGAAGAGAGAGAGAGAGAGAGAGTGGGGTGTGTGTGTGTGTGTGTGTGTTGTGTGTGTGTGTGTGTGTGTGTGTGTGTGTGTGGTGTGCGTGCGTGCGTTGGTGTGCGTGTGGTGGGTGTGTGCATATTGTGTGTGTGTGTGTGTGTGTGTGTGTGTGTGTGGTTGTGTGTGGTGTGTGTGTGTGTGTGTGTGGGGGTGTGTGTGTGAGTGCGTGCGCGCGCGCGCGCGCGCGCGTGTGTGGTGTGTGTTGTGTGTGTGTTTGTGTGTGTGCGTGCGCCCTGTGTGCAAGGTGGGGGGGGGGGGGTGCGGTCACATGATTCTATGTATTTCTGTCATGGAATTAGGGGGGAGGTTGGGCCTTTAAAAAAAAACAATATATATTATTAAGTGCGAGTTGCGAACCTTAACCCTTTCGCGTTGCCACCGAAAGCGGGCCTGATAACGTTATCTTTAATGAGCGAATCTTACCTTCTCTATGTCACGGGCATTCCGCATGACAAGGCACTGGATTTGCTGTTGTTTCCCCCCATTTTGAACAGTACGTACATGTATCTGCCGATCTTTTCCCCTTCGTTTCCCTTTCCATAAAGATACTACTATAAGAATACAAAAAAAAGTTACGATATACATTACCTCATACCATACATTAAAATTGTACCAATTTTACATGTCGTCAGAAACATAAAAAGACATGAGACACAAACAAACAAACAAACAACTGGGCATCAGTAAAAAGACTGGATTTATGAAAGTACATACAAAACTAAACTCTTTACGCGCGCGCGTGGTGTGTGGTGTGTGGTGTGTTGTGTGTGTGTGTGTGTTTTGTGTGGTTTTGTGTGTGTGTGTGTGTGTGTGTGCGTGTGTGGGTGTGTGGTGTGTTGAGTGTGTGTGTGTGTGTGTGTGCGTGTGCCACGCGCGCGCGCGCCAGCGTGTGTATCTATCTATCCATATATATATATATATGTGTGTGTGTGTTGGTTTGGTGTGGGTTTTGTGTGTGTGTGTGTGTGTGTGTTGTGTGTTGTGCGTGCGTGTGTTGTGTGTGCGTGGTGTGTGTGTGTGTGGGGTGTGGGGTGTGCGCGCGCGCGCGCGCGCGCGCGTGTGTGTGGTGTGTGTTGGGGTGTGGTGTGTGTGGTGTGTGTGGGGTGTGTGTGTGAGTGTGTGTGTGTGTGCGTGCGTGCGTGCGTTTCGTGCGTGCGTGCGTGCGTGCGTGCGTGCGTGTGTGTGTGTGTGTGTGTGTGTGTGTGTGTGGTGTGTTGTGTGTGTGTTTTGTGCGCGTGTTTTTGTGCGTGCATACTACGTGCGCGCGTTTGAGTGTGTGGTTTTGTGGGTGTGTGTTGTGTGTTGTGTGGTGTGGGGTGTGTTGGTGTGTGTGTGTGTGTGTGTGTTGTGCATGGTGTGGGTATGTGTGTACGTGTGTGACAGAGTGTGTTGTATGTGTGTGAGTATATAATATATATATATATATGTGTGTTGTGTGTGTGTGTGTGTGTTTGTTTTGTGTGTGTGTTGTGTTGTTGTGTGATGTCGTGTGTGTGGTGGGTGTGTGCGTGCGCGCGCGCGCGCACGCGCATGTGTGCATGCTTACGTGAAAGTCTTTCTGTTCATCTAGCAGTAACTGATCAGGGTACCTATTCAGCTGAGGGAGGTTAAATGCGGGGGAAGGAGTGGATAGATAACATGAAACTATCTTCGAGATCCGAACCTAGTAGCACTGTAATGTCATTCTCACCCTCCCAGCTCACAAACTGAACAGGCTCTGTCACCCTCAGTTAGGTTCTTTTTTCTTTTTTTTTCTTTTTCTTTGTCACCATAGCTTTTTTTGTGTGTTTTCCCTTTTCCCACAGAAGCCCTGCAGGTCGAAACGCGTTCCCCGTGTATCACCGTTTGGGGAAGTGTGCGAGCATGTTTTCATTCATTCGACAAACCGTTCAGCTTGAACTGAAACACAACGTAAAAATTGATCGCAGGGTGTTTGACAAAGGTCAACACATCGCCGTTTGCTGGTAGGTATCCGAAGAGCAATTTACGCACTATCTCTAGGACTGTTTTTCTTTCGCTGTACAAAAGGACAGGTCAAGGGGATCTCGTGTCAGTACTGGGCCCCGACTTGGCGAGATAACGCCGACGGTAGACAGGCCGACATCTACTCTTTATCAGTCATCAAAGGCGTTTAATGGAGCTCGGGGCCTTTGGGTCACCCAGGTGAAAAACCTCCCCCTTTTTTCCTTGTGTCCGGTGATGTGGAAAAATTAAGAGGGAACGCCTACCTTCTGAAAAGGAAATGAAGCGGAGGACTGGGGGGGGGGGGGGGGGGGGGGGGGGGGGGGGGGGGGGTGGGGGGGGGGGGGGGGGGGGGGGGGGGGGGGGGGGGGGGGGGGGGGGGAGGGAGGGAGGGAGGGAGGGCGGTAGGGCGGGGGGAGACACACGGTTCTCGTTCGCACGTGCACTACCCAAACACAACCACCCCACGGGAAAAAAAACAACAACAGGGGTTGGTGCCAGTACAGGCCAAGAGAATGTTCCACCCACAAATCATACAAATGGATGAAAAAAAAAGCGTTAAGAAAGCGGGCCAAATTGTTGCCTGAACAAAGGGAACGAACCTCCATCTAAAAAACCCCAAAGCAAAACTATCGCCTGCCCAATGAATGACGCCAATTAGAAAGCCAAGATAACCATCGCCTGACCCAAAATGGAATAACCTTTTATCAAAAAACCCCGAGCAAGCTATCGCCTGATCCAAAT
This sequence comes from Conus ventricosus, assembly GCA_018398815.1. Lineage (NCBI taxonomy): Eukaryota > Metazoa > Mollusca > Gastropoda > Neogastropoda > Conidae > Conus > Conus ventricosus. Next base: position 10,249 of record JAFLJL010005456.1, read on the forward strand.
GGAATAAACGCTCCCCTTGAAAGCCAACTAAGCGTCCCTGCCCCAAAATAGAATAAACGTTATACTAAAAGCCAAGCTAACATCCCCCTGACCCAAAGGGGAAAGCTCATTTAAGAAAGCCGGAGCTAAGCAATCGCTGACCCAGAGGGAATAAGGGCCACTTTTAATAAAAAAACAGCCAAAGGGGTTTCCAAATTTTTTCACAAAACGGTCAATCACAAGAAGAACAAGAAAACCAGCCGCCAGTGAATGACCCTTACGAAGCAATTTTCCCAAACACAGAACCCAAGGACACCCAACCAGTCAATCGTCAATACACACTTCTAAAAACTCGGGGGAAAAATCTTCTCTCACCGAGGCCAACCAGGCTGCCTATATACTGACAGAAAATGAGTACCTTGGGTTTGCACTCCAGAACACTTGCTATAAGTCGAGAAAGTGTGGTAACGCCCTACTTTTTTTCACAAAGAGCAGGGGGAAGGCCCCATGTTTTTCACAATGTCTGTGAAGGCCCCATTTTGTCACAATGTCAGGGGGAAGTAAAAGGCGCCCTATTTTTTTCAAAAGGGAGTGTGGAAGGCGCCCTATGTTTTGTCACAATGTGCGTGTGTAAGTAAGACGCCCAGTTTTGTCACAATGTGCAGTGTGGTAAAAGGGGCCCCTATGTTTTGTCACCATGTGCAGTTTGGTTTAAGGCCCCAGTTTTTCACAATGTGCAGGGGGTAAAAGGCGCTCAATGTTTGTCACAAAGTGCATGTGGAAGGAGCCCATGTTTTTTCACAATGTGCAGTGTGGTAAGTAAGGCGCTCTAGTTTTGTCAAATGTGCAGTGTTTTAAGTAAGGCGCCCTATTTTTTGTCACAATGTGCATTGGAAGGCCCCTATTTTTGCACAATGGGGCAGTTGGGGAAGGGCCCTAAGTTTTTTTCACAAGTGCAGGGGGAAAGGCGCCCTATGTTTGTCACAAAAGTCAGTGTGGAAGGGGGCCCCCAGTTTGTCACAAAATGCATGTGGTAAGGCCCCTATGTTTGTCACAAGTGCAGTGTGGTAAGGCGCTCTATGTTTTGTCACAAAGTCAGTGTGGAAGGGGCCCAAGTTTGTCACAATGTGCAGGTGGTAAAAAGGCGCCGTTTTTCAAAAGGAGGGGAAAGGGGGGGGAACAAATTAGGGGGTGGGCCCCAATTTTTTTAAAGGGGTGGTTTTAACGTATTTTTGGCAAACTTTTAAGTAAGGGTCATGGCACGTCATTTTTCCCCCCCTTTTTTAAAAATTTTTTTCCCCCTTTTTTTGTAAATTTTGGGAAAAAAGGGCCCAAAAAATTTTCCCCTTTTTTTAAAAATAACCCATTTTTGTCAAACAAAGGGGGTAAACCCCAACAATGGGATTGGGGAAGGGCCCCTTGTTTTTAAAGTCATTTAAAAAAAGGCCCTTGTTTTGTCCGTGGGGTGTGGGGGGGTTTTTGGTTTTTGTTTTTGCGTTGGTGTAAAAATTTGTTTTGGGGGGGTGTGGTGTAAGGCCCTTTTTTTCCCAAAATTATTGGTGGGGTTTTTTTTGGTTGAGTGGGGGGTTGTTTTTTGGATGTGGAGTTGGGGCTGCGGGGGTTTGGGTGGGGTGGGGGTTTGGGGGGTGCCTTCCGGGGAAGCCCGGGGGGAGGGTTTTGGTGGGGGGGTGGTTTTTGGGGGAAAGGGTTTTTTCGTTCCCCATCCTTTTTGTCTCGTGCGTGTTTGCCCCCAAAAAGGATTAAATTTTAAGATTTTTTTTTTTTTTAAAAAAAAAAAAAAAAAAAAAAAATGGGGGGGAGTGCGGTGTTTTTTGGGGTTTTTTTGGGGGGAAGGGAAAAAAAAAAAAGGTTTTTGAAAAACCCCCAAAAGGGCCAAACCCCCCCCCCCCCCGCCCCCCCCCCCCCCCCAAAAATTTCCTTGGGAAAAATACCGCACCCCCCCCCAAAAAAAAACAAAACGAAAAATTTTTAAGGGTTTTTTTTTCTAAAAAGGGGGGGCGGGAAAGAAGCCCAAGGGAAAAAAAGGGGGGGAAGTGATGGGGAATTTTAAAATTTGAAATAGGCCATAACCTTTTTTAATTCGCCCCAAAAAAAAAATTTAAAAGTGGTAAAATCAAAACAAAAAACACTTTTCTTTTTTTTTCCAAAAACTTTTTTGGGGGGGCGCTCCTCCTCCCCCTTTTTCCTCTTCCCCCCTTTTCTCAAACCCCCCCCCTCCCCCCTTTTCCCCCTTTCCTCCCCCTTTTTACCAAAAAAAAAAAACCCCCCCCCCAAAAAAAAAACCCAAAACCCCGGGGGGGGGGGGGGGGGGGTGTTTGGGTGCACGTGTTCGTCAGGTTCAAAAAAAATTTAAACCCCCTTTTTTAAAAAAAAAAAAAAGGGTTTTCTTTTTAGCAAGGGTTTTTTCCCCAC
>JAFLJL010005457.1:0-13636 GCA_018398815.1 Conus ventricosus
TGAATTTACATTTTTTCAAATGGTTAACACAACTAGTTTTTGGAGAGGTTTACTTTCCTACATTTTTACAAGTGATAAATATATATTGACAGCTTCCCTAGTTATATTGGCATATTGTCTTTAAAATCGGGAAAAAAATCTATCTCTCCAGCGTGTCCGAGAAGGGTGTAATTTTTTTCAAAATCTCTTCATTGGCGAGAAAAAATTGAAACTGATCACCCTTTAACTTAACTTTACTATCATCCTTTAACTTCGTGATAAGCTGGTACTTCCGGATCCGTCCCGGAAAACATCATACAAAATCTATCCATTTATAATGTTTTGGCTCTTTTCGTATCTTATTATCTTTTATGTCTAAGATGGTTCGAATTTTTCATTTTTCTGTTGAAGACATAGATCTTGGGTTTTCTTTCTTAGCTTTACCCGCTTCCAGAAATTTTCCCAAAATTTCGCTGGGACATCTGCCGCACTGGATCCCTTTCATCTTCCCCCCGATTCGCTGTCCTGGGTTTCTTTTTTCATAGCTGTAGATATCCGTACTTTCGTCACTCTGATCTTCAAAGGGGTTTCTGCGTCTTTGTCATCCATCCCTATGTCGACGTCTGATTTCGCTCATTTCCCCCTCTTTTGCTCCTTGCTGGGATAGACTGGAAACATTTTTTCCTCCGTCGATGAATTATCCCCATCGTATGTATCTGAAGACACGGGCTCTCTTCCAGCATCATATCCTCTTTCGAAACACTTACATCCCCTTTTCCTGAAATTGCCTCAGCCATTAGAATCTAATTCTTTAACGTTATCAATGGAAATCAGGAATAACATCGGGTTTAAAGGATGATTGGAAATGCTGTATGCCCAGGATGGAAAAACGTCGCTTGGAATTCCTTGTTGTATATACTTTTTTTGACTGAGAAAAGATGCTGCAGGTTCCAAAGTGAAAACGAAACCAAAAGACAGAATGTTATCACATTTGATAATGTAGCGTTTTTTTAAATCTTTCCAAAAAAACAAATGCGTCTTCAAAATATGAAATTACATACGGCTCCTCATTTTCCCTCCCGTCAAATTTTACCCCTACACATTCTCATTCCAGTGCTTTAATCCAAGCGAGCAAGAATCCGTAAAAAAATCGAAGAGAAAATAAGCGTTTTATTAATATATATACAATAAATATGACGAGGTGTTTTTACAAAACATCCATTTTGATTCGTTAAAAAGAATAGGGATATCTGACATGAAATCACAAAAATTAGAGGAGCTGAAGTCACAAATGCATTCAAAAATAGACTTGCTTGTGGAAAAATACTGATGCCCATTTAATTGTGGGTCATCGTTATACGTTTTTATTATTTTTTTTCATTCTTTTATGCTACATTTTGGGGTCGTTTAAAAAGAGCGACGATGCGCTTCTACCTCCTCCAAGGAAAGTCGAGGAGTGAACTTGGTTAGACTTTTGTTATTAGGATCAAACTCAAAAAAAAACCCCTGCTAGCATATTGAAAAAATAAAATGCTTAGCAGGGAAGTCTACCTTCTGACATTTAGAGATGGCATACACCCGGGCGATCAAATCTAACTGATCACATTTCCTTGCAATGTACTGTAAAACGCGCATCCTATAGGGGAAGTCAAATGGGGCCCTTTCAGACTAGAAATAGTAGCAACATCATTTCATTTTTTGCCCGTCGCTCCCGGTGGGGCATAGGCCATCAACGACCCTTCGCATCGCACTCTGTTCTTGGGCTGTTCTGGTCATTCCAGTCAGTTTTTCCCTTGTTGTTTCAACTCCGCCTCTGTCTCGTCCCAGCTGTTGCGAGGGCCCGGGCCCCTTTCTCTTTCCCTGCGGGGTTTCCCGGTCAGGGCTTGGCGTGTGGTGCTGGATGCTGGCTTCCTGAGGGTGTGTCCGATCCAGCCCCACTTCCTTCGCAGTATCTGCTTGGCCACTGGTTCCTGTCCCGCACGCTCCCACAGATCTTCGTCCACTGAGCCGGTACCTCCTCCTTCTCCCAGATCTTGCTGAAGAGGCTGTATAGCATGTGACAGCTGTCTCTATGTCTGCTTTGATGGCTTCTGCTGGTATCTCGTCCGGCCCTGCAGCCTTCCCATTTTTCAGAGTCATGATGGCCTTCTTGATCTCTGCCTTTGAGGATTTGTCACAGCTGATGGGCAGGTCTGTCTCTGCAGGTGGGATGTCTGGTGTGCGTCAGGGGCGGGGCGGTTCAGCAGCTCCCTGAAGTGTTCTGCCCATCGTTTCAGCTGTTCCTCGGTTGTTGTCAGTGGGTTTCCGTTCTTGTCCTTCACTGGCTTGTCTGTCTGCTGGAACTTACCCGTCAGCTTCTTGGTCACCAGGTACAGGTCCTTCAGATTCCCCCTGTCCGGCTGCTGCCTCTGCTTGGCTGGCCAGGTCGTCAAAGTAGTCCCTCTTGTCCTTCTTGATGCTCTTCTTTACTTCTCCGTTCGCTGCTGTGTGCTCTTCCTGTGCCTTTGCCCTAGCTGCTCTTGTTCGGCTCGTGTTCAGTGTAGCTTTCTTCTCTCTCCTTGCTTCCAACTTGTGGATGGTGTCGGCAGAGATCCATTCTTTGTGTTGGGCCTTCTTCTTGCCAAGGATCTCTTCACATGTGTCATGCCAGAGCTTCTTGCAGTGTTCCCACTGTGTCTTGATGTCCGTCTCACTGTCTTCTATCAGCTCTTGTAGCGGCTGGAACCTGTTGGAAAGGCTGATCTGGAATGCTGCTTGTGTGTCCCTGTTCCGGAGCAGTCCGACATTGTACCTTGTACGTGTGTTGTTGGTGTTGGTGAATCTCTTGCGGCGAAGTCTCACTGTTGTTAAAAGAAGGTGGTGGTCTGATGACACGTCAGCACCTCTCATCACTCGTAGATCCCGCCATGATCTCCTGAATTTGCGGCTAATGCAGATGTGGTCAATCTGGTTCTCCGTGACATGGTTCGGGGATCTCCATGTGCCTTGTGGATGCGCTTGTGTGGGAAGATGCTTCCTCCTATCACCAGCTGGTTCAGGGCGCACAGGTCTGCAAAACGCTCACCATTCTCGTTCATCTGTCCCAGTCCATGTGTCCCCATGATGTCCTCGTAGCCTGTGTTGTCCCTTCCGATCTTGGCGTTAAAATCTCCCATCAGTATGGTTATGTCCTTTGCTCCTCTTTTGTCTATCACTGTCTGTAGTTGCTGGTAGAAGTCATCTTTCTTCTCTTCTTCCGCATCATTGGTGGGAGCATAGCACTGGATGATGTTCAGCCTGATGTCATTCTCTTCGTGGTAAACTTGGCTGTGATGATGCGGGAGTTGACAGGTTCCCATCCGATGAGTGCCCCTTGTGCCTCCGGTGCCAGCATCAGGGCCACACCCTCAGTGTGGGGGGCTCCATCCTCTGTGTGTCCTGAGTACAGCAGCTGTTCTCCAGGGTTGGGCATAGAATAGACCCACTGCCCTGCATGCATGTCGTAAGAGGCGACTAAGGCAGGACCACCTCGCCCCGAGGATAAAGGGGTTTGCGTAGGGCTAACAACCCTGCCTGTAAAAAAAGACGAGTTACAGAAGCATCGACGACAATGAACCAAAGCATTCACCTGGGCAATGAAGGGTCTCCACCCCGGAGACTTATGACGCAGTGCAGTGAAAGCCGAAAGGAAGCTGCAAGGCCGACTCCCCTTCTAACACACCAGGACAACAACGAAAGTAGCCACATGGAACATCAGGACGATGTTTGAAACAGGAAAAACCATCCAAGTTGCGAGAGAGATGAAAAACTACAAGATCGGAGTGCTAGGACTGAGTGAGACAAATAGTAGCAACAAGCTCGATATAATCTTAGAAACATTGGGAGAAAATCGTCGCAGAGCGTCTGTGAAACCCGTCACATTCGGCTATTATGAATGCATCGCAGAAAAATAGCGTTGGACGAGTAAACGAAACGGTTCAAATTGGACCACCCGCGTGGTACGAAACTAACGTAAGCACCACTTACACGCTCATTGAGGGGGAAAGCTTCATACTCGCAGCGTGTAGAGCTATCGGAAATCCCACTCCCCACGTTTCTTGGAATAAACGAAGAAGGCTTTTGTAATCACACTTCTTCGACCAACATGATCTTATTATAACTAACGTTAGTCGTCATTGTGCTGGGCTTTACCTGTGCTCGGCAGTCAATGGGATAAAATCCTGCTATTAGTCAATTAATTCATATCGAGGTGCCCCAAAGTATAATACATTTCCACAATGAAACTAAAACGGTTCGCATAGGAGACGCAGTGTCATTAAATCGCGTGATCGATGCTTATCCTCCAGCAGCAGCTTTATGGACGTTTGGGGATCATAAAATCAGTAATAAAAGCACTGGTATTAAATATCTAAAGTCGTGCTAAACATCAAGACAGTCAACTTTAATTTGCTTATCAAACAAATTTAAAAACCCATCCATTTTGGTTTTTATAAATGCATCGCGCACAACAAGCTGGGCGGAATTACCAAAACTGTGCACATTATCCATAGTACGTTACTAAAGTACATCAGAAGCCCGTGTCTTTTAATGATCACAGCAAATTGAGAGAGTATTTTGAAGTTTCGGAAGGTGATGATTTAGTTCTTCAGTGCGAAACGCCAGCTGATAGGTCTTCTTCCCAGAAATCAAGTGGCGCCGAATAGGGGCGGAGTTTTGTAGTCGTATAGATGAAAAAGAACAAACCTTAACAGTATTTAACATCAGTCGATACTGTGGTGGATATTACAGATGTATGGCCAAAGACCTGGTTCCTCCAATTATCGAACGAACATTTCACGTTGCGATACGTTATCCTCCTCAGATAAATGTATTACAATTTTCTGACGATAAAAGCAGTTCTCAAGTTGCCCTAACATGCACTGTTAAGGCATTTCCTTTAGCGAACATTTCGTAGAGTATGTCATCACTACAAGTGGCGTACACAGAGGAAACTGAGCGGTCTTCTGAAAAAGAAATCACGTCTACCATTTTTATACATTTTGTCATTAATACTTCCTCCTCTGCTGAGACAGACTTTATTTCGTACACGTGCATCGGTGAGAATGTGGAAGGAATAACGAAACAAACCATTCGAGGATTCAACCCCCATGCCACCCCGGGCTGTAATAAATCTTTTGCCGAAAACCCCAAAAATCTTCTATGGTATAATGACAACGCAAAAGAACCATCATCATCAATCAAAACAGCAACTCTTTTCGTCAGATAAGAATTCTTCCTCTAAGAAAGTTATTGCACCAGCTCTTGTTTGGACGATACTAATATCATCGTTTTTGCATGTAATCGACAATTAACATTAACTTTAGAATTCATTAGTTCCATAAATTTTGGGCTCTTAGTTGTTTCATTGTTGTGGTCAATAAGTGTCAGTTTCATTTTCTTTAGGAAATAAAACATTTCATAACTGTATTTACCCTTGTGTAATCTGTGTGTTGTGTGTGTGTGTGTGTGTGTGTGTGTGGTGTGTGTGTGTCTGTGTGTGTGTGTGGGGTGTGTGTTAGGGGGGGGGGGGGGTGTTGGGGGGCATGTGTGCTCATGTGGGTGAGAGCAAATGAGATGGGAGCATCTCATTACTCCCCCGGCTCGTTACTCCCCCGGCTCGTTACTCCCCCGGCTCGCCAAACCCCTAACCCTAACCCTATCCCTAACCCTAACCCTAACCCTATCCCTAACCCTAACCCTATCCCTAACCCTATCCCTATCCCTAACCCTATCCCTAACCCTACCCCTATCCCTAACCCTATCCCTATCCCTAACCCTATCCCTAACCCTAACCCTAACCCTATCCCTAACCCTAACCCTATCCCTAACCCTAACCCTATCCCTAACCCTATCCCTAACCCTAACCCTAACCCTATCCCTAACCCTATCGCTAACCCTAACCGGGGGAGTAAAGAGCCGGGGGAGTAACGATACGGGGAGTAATGAGCTGATCCGAATGAGATTAAAACTGACATTGATTATCAGCTAGCTACTACGTCGTAAAATACAATATAGTAACGCACACACACACACAGGGGAAAAAAAAAAAGGTTGAAATTAAAACGTGAGAATAAAATCACATAAAACGTAGTGGCTCCTCCAAAATGCAGAATAATTCTGAAATTAGAAGGCAGAAGTCTGTCCCTAAACCTATTAGGAAAAAAAAAAGTTCTGTTATCATTATAAGAGGAGGGCGTTTGTTCTTTCGTGATTTGCATTTGAATTATCTGCTGCGCTTTAATTGAAAATGCCTTCTTTTTAAAAATTATTATAGTTTAAAAATATCGAAGATGATATATCACCCTTCACTCGGACAGCATAAAATAAACAGATCTCATCAAATCTGGACTAAATTTACGGGGAAACACGCAGCATACACCATCTAAGACACCCCTGTAACTTTTTGCCACAGTCATGCTTGGACGTTTTTGAATTGGAATATCATAGAGGACACTAAAATCATATACAGTCTTGTTCTGGTCTTCTTGATGCGGCTTAGGGATCAACAAGAGTAGTAAAAATTTTTCTACAACAATAGGCGCTTTGCACGTAATTTCTGGAAACGTCGTTTCGCATTGTATAAATGGTCTATGGAGCAAGCCAGCCTTGTCGACGGGCAAAAATTTCCCCACGAATTTACATTCCGTTCCTTCCGGGAGATTTTGTTTTGGAAGTTTATGATAACTATTAATAAAATGACGTTTGTTGTCTAAGATGCACACAGAAATCGGATCATTCTTTAAAGTTGAGCAATTTTTAAAACGCTTCTGTAATTTTTTCTGAATAGTGGCGCTTTTATGTGCAATGAACCGTCTATCACCTTAAATGGTAACAGAACGGATTGAATAACCCAATTTTTTCCCAAATATTATTAAGAACTTCGAAACAGCTATACAGCCCCTATTGAAAATGCGTCTGATAATGATAAGCTAAACGAAAAAGAAAAGTGATGTAAAGACAAGGACTGCTACCGAGTCCATTACTACCTTGAATCACACCTAATAAGGATTTGAAAAGTTCCGTCAAGCGATTATCATTCCTTTGATTTTTTACACACAATCACTCTGGACTGTTTCTAATACGAATCGTATTTTTGAACAACATCACTTGTTTTTTTTCAAGCGTAATTTCCAATTTGGGAGCGGAATAGCTCAGTTGGTAGAGCGCCTGACTCGTAATCTTGGTGATCCTGGGGTTGCGGGTTCGAACCTCCGCCGGGGCGTTTCGGTACAGGGGGATTTTTCCCTCGGAGTTAAACATTGGTTCTGACTCAATTTCCCATACAGTCCTTCGAATGAGACTATAAACCGAGGTTCCGTGTGTGAACGCATGCATACATCTTGCACACACGTAAAATCCCATCACCAACTTTCGGAAGAGTAGGCCAGTTTGGCCGTTGGTATGGATGACACGTTACACATAGCATGCACCCTGCGTGAGAAATGGAAAGAATGAAGGAAGTAAGGAAAATGAGTGATCGATATTGAACGATACTGACTGGATGACACGGGAAACGACTGAATGAAGCGCCAGCTGGCAGCTCTTCAGTCGCACACCCAGGTAGGCAGCCCGTTGTGTAAACGAGTGTTGATTGTAAAGCGCTTAGAGCTTGGCCTCTAGCCGAGAATAGGCGCTATATAAGTATTCATTATTATTATTATTAATCGCCTTCTTTTCTGGCTATGTGTGGTAAGATCTTTGTTTTCTTCTTCCTTGTCCTCGGACAGTTCATGAAATCCGACTGCTAAATAATACCTTAACCCGGGATCAAAGAAATTGTATTTTATTTTATTTCCAGGAGGTTTGTAATCTTGTTCTTCTCCTCTTCATTTTCTGTGGAAGAATATAACGGCGATTTTCGTACAAATATCCATCTGTTGAGAAACAGGTTGTCCGTAAACGGAATGAGATCCGATGTTATTAGTCGAAATGAACCTTTCAATTTTCTGCCGAACGAGTTATGAAGAAAGGGTTTGGCATTTGTTCTTCCTTTTGGAGAGACATTAGAAATCGCTTGGCATCATTGACGGAAATAACGCAATAGATGTCCTCTTCTACAAACTCGGTTGAATTTTCTGCCTGTGATTGAGCGTAAGAGCGTACTTCATCATGGCGAATAAATAGACGAACTAATTCTGGATCAAACCGTTTTTGGGGGGTTTGTAATCAAAGCTTCGTCATCAACAACAAACTGGTCAAAATAATCCTTTCTTTCCATAAACAAAGACCATGTTCTAACTTGTTTATACACTCATATAAATTTCAGGTCAGAACATCTTTTAATTTTTACAAAGCGTACACTGTTAGGAATAACATCAAGCGTCTTTTGAACAACAGCCTGATGAAATACCCCATCAATAATGCTATCACAAGGAACAGTTTTACCTTCTTTATTTTGGTGAAATGCTTGGGTTTGTGTCGGTGATCCAATTAGTACAAAGACAGGGACGTCCAACGTTGAAAGCCCTAATAGGAACCTCATTCGTGAGCGTAAGAAAGCCAAAGCATCCAAAGTGTAAATATGGCGCTTGACTGCACTCATCAATAAAGATGTACATTTAACAGAGCTAGATCTGGTACACGATGAGGGTGCAACTCTTTCAGTAACTTAGCACGCTGTTCACTCCCTCGAAGAATTGGTCTGCTCTGTTCCAAATTACTATCGTCCAATGTTTTAAGAATAGAAGCTATTGTGGGCCAGTATATGGCTAAATTTCGCATCTGAACATCCCAAAAATCGACGGGGTCTTCTTGGTGTTCAAATGAAAATTCGAAAGAGGCTTTTTGAAATTCATAATCTGAATATCGTACCTGTGTACTTTCCTAAATCTATTTTGCAATACTCTCGATCATAACATCGACGGAAGATTTGTTGTACCCGTAATACCTACATCAGGGAGTAAACAAGAAACATAATTCACCATACTGAAAGTTTTCCCCGAACCTGCCGGTCCCGTTACTGCAATGACCCTATATGGAAAGACAACGCCCTGCATTTTGCTGTTAACCCTTAAAGTACCAACGCTGCTTATTTCCAGAAAGGGAAAATAGTCGTCTTCTTCAGAAGCACATCTCCATCGAATTTCTTGTCTACTTGTCGCAGGAGGAAGAAAAGGTGTTTGTCGAAGCCGCTGGCATTTTTCGATTATTTGTTTGCTGAGAACGGCATTTACCGATGTTGTGATGTACCATTCTTGATTATCACTCATGTCGCTATGACACTGTTATGCTATCGACGACAAGTCGCGTTGGTAATAGCCCTTCCCGTTGCCTTTCTTTTTCAACTTTGCTATTCCATTTATTTATGCGATGAAAATGATATCGTGAAAACAGTCAAATTGGAAGAGAGACCCCAAATGCCCTTCGATTGATAAAGTACACGAAACGGAAACAGTAAATGGAACTGCGTATTTATTTAAGCCAAACACAAGAAAAAGGGAGTTTAAGGCTTACAGATGCCGTCTTCATGTCACCATGATAGGCACAAAAAGAGATTGCTTTTTTACAGCATGCACAGATGCAAGATTACCATCGTATGATCATCACACTGAGTCTGTACCTGTGAATACTTGTCTTAGAAACGAGGTTTGTTCCGAATGTTTTGCTCAAAACAGCGCAGGAGATTTAGGGATTGCCTGTTTACGAGACGAAGTGCCACACTAAAATCTACTCAAGCCGCTGGAACTCCACAGTGGGAAACAGCCAAATGGTATGGTCTAGTCAGAAACTGTGAAACCACAGAAGGGGAAAGGGTTTTTATGCAGAAACCCTGGGAAAAAATTGTTTCTTCCTGGGGAACTTATCGATTGCAGGAATGAAAAATGGTATTTTGCGGGTGAAGATAAAGTTTTAGATCACCAAGATTATGCTAAAACGGTGGTTTTGGGTTTGATGATCCTTTATTCGACAGTACGTGTAATCATGTCTTGCATTCAGAAAATGGAGGACATATGGTGTCTTATTCATCTCATGCGGACAAGACGGTTCATACGCATCTAGTTATACCAGAATTGCAAACGTCCTTTAGCCTTTTTGCATAACTTAAAAGCCAAGTATACCCATTTTGATACCTTCGAATGCGCAGATGTTGCATTAGTGAACAATTTAAATAACTCTCAAGTATTTGCCCTGGCAGGCGATCTATTGTCGTTTTCATTCCAGTTGAGGGGAAGGGTGTAATACCCATACAACCAAATAACCACAGCGTGACTGATAACGCGTTTTATCCAGTTCACGGTCACATGATCAACAATACCTTATTGGAGGCTCTAGCAATCGAAAAAAAAGAAACATCGAAGGAGCCTTTGATGCTGTAGCCGCCCTTGCTAACGCAAAGCTCAATTATTTTTTAAATCTTTTACAAAAATGCCTATTCTGATGCTCTGAGATTAGCTGAAATGTTATGCAAGAAAGACCTGCAGATATACGATCTGTGGAAAATGCACGCTGAAATTCGGCCAAGCTTAGTAATATCTCATTTTTTAAAACGCAATGTGATAGCCCGTCGAAGAGCTACAGGTGTCTATGACATTTTTAACCCTGTATGACCATTCCTCAGAGTCAGTACTTTGTTGTTTCTACCTTACGAGATCGAACCAACGAACATAGGTGTTATTCTCAGCCTCTCGTTTTCATGCGGAATGATTCTAGTCTTTTCAGAGGGCTAAGCAAAATAACCGCATCATTTTCCCTCCAATTATATAGAAAAATGCAAGCCACATAACGTAAAGCATTCTTTCCTCATCGACAATTCACTCTACGAATATGAAAAAATTTTACCCTCATCAGCACGAAGCCAGAAGATGAAAGTTCTCAAAAATACCTGACAAAGAAGTAGTAGTAGTAAACAAAAGTACCCCACCGTAAAAGAAAAGAAAAAGAAACACCCGAAGGTGCTGGGGGGGACCCAGAGAAGCACTGTCTTCACCTGCCCTTAGAGCAGTCCTGTACCCCCCTGGAGGCCTGCGCTGTGTTGACGATGGGTACAGGCACGCGCAGGACACTCCATTAAGATATCAAGGACATAACTGCTCCTGAACAAAAGGGAAATTAGACTACAGGATGCAGCTCATAACAGCCTCAAAGTAAGCATCCCCCATGGGTGTACCACCCGTATTTCATGACTGCAGAGCCCACCTGCGAAAAAAAAACCACCCCCCAGCTGCCGAGCACACCCCACAGACCCAACCACCCCTGCCCACGGACAGATGAAGACAGTGCCACTCCAGACACAGCCAAGCTTTTCGCCATACGGTCTTATGTGCCCTCAAGAAAAGAATCCAAAGTTGTAGTCTTTCCCACTGTCAACAGGGCTTTCCCTGTGGTCAGTGGGTCTTTCCTCACCGCCACTGGACCTTTCTCCAGGGTCAGCCTAGTTAAGGCAAAGAAGAAAAAGAACACCCGAAGGTGCTGGGGAGGACCCAGAGAAGCACTGTCTTCACCTGCCCTTAGAGCAGTCCTGTACCACCCCAGGAGGCCTGCGCTGTGTTGACGATGGGTACAGGCACGCGCAGGACACTCCATTAAGATATCAAGGGACATAACTGCTCCTGAACAGAGGTAAATTAGACTACAGGATGCAGCTCATAACAGCCTCAAAGTAGCATCCCCCATGGGTGTACCAGCCCGTATTTCATGACTGCAGAGCCCACCGGCGAAAAACAACCACCCCCAGCTGCCGAGCACACCCCACAGACCCAACCACCCCTCCCCACGGACAGATGAAGACAGTGCCACTCCAGACACAGCCAAGCTTTCGCCATACGGTCTTATGTGCCCTCAAGAGAGAATCCAAAGTTGTAGTCTTTCCCACTGTCAACAGGACTTTCCCTGTGGTCAGTGGGTCTTTCCTCACCGCCACTGGACCTTTCTCCAGGGTCAGCCTAGTTAAGCAAAGAAGAAAAAGAAACATCCGAAGGTGCTGGGGAGGACCCAGAGAAGCACTGTCTTCACCTGCCCTTAGAGCAGTCCTGTACCACCCCCTGGAGGCCTGCGCTGTGTTGACGATGGGTACAGGCACGCGCAGGACACTCCATTAAGATATCAAGGACATAACTGCTCTGTATAAACCAGGGAAATCGCTTTCAGTTTCATAGACAACGAAGACCCTAATGGATTATCTGAATCAGAAATCGCGCTAAATTGAAAAAACCAAGAACACCTATCTGATACGACCATAACAAGTTCCACCTTTTTGAGGGTTCAGAACGCTTTTTTTGACAATCATTTTCATTTTTTGACAGAAATGTTGGAAGGAATCTAAGCACTTTTAAAACCCAATTTTGCAACTGACAGGTTTTATATTTATCATAGTTCCGTAATAAACGCTTGGTTTGTTTATTAACTTTGTGCTGTAGACTGAAGCAAACTAGATTAGTTTTTTGTTTTCCTCGCTTTTCTCCTCCATCTTCCACTAACAATGCTTTCTCAACAAAAAAAAACACTCACTATTAGCATTAACAACGGCGCGGTATTGTGTTCAGAAGTCGTAACACGACAAAATCTAGAATTATACCATGTTGAAGAATCGTATCCTAGGAAAACTGAACGATGACCACTACCACCAAAGGGCATTTTATACTACAAATCATAATGCTGTCGATCGGAATAGAGGTGCGATCCGTTTATTTCTGTAAAGACAATGAAGTGGTTGAAACGGTCAAGTTCGAAAAGGAACCCGTTTGTTTACCACCAACCAAAGAACCAGACATTGTCATCAACGGAACAGTCTACTTATTTCAAACCCAATCTAAAGCGCACGGAAATATCCGCTACAAATGTCAAAAAAGAATTACAGCAACAACCACAGAAAGAGATTGTGGTTTTTGGATTTGCTCTGGAGATAGCATACCGTACCACGAATACTTTACCCAATCCGTTCCTCCAGAAACGTGTAGAAAATGGATGGAAACAAACCGATGCGAGGACTGTCTTTCTGTTGACGTTGATGACAAAAGCTCTTGTGATTTAAAAAAAAAAAGG
Organism: Conus ventricosus; assembly: GCA_018398815.1. Lineage (NCBI taxonomy): Eukaryota > Metazoa > Mollusca > Gastropoda > Neogastropoda > Conidae > Conus > Conus ventricosus. Next base: position 12,979 of record JAFLJL010005457.1, read on the forward strand.
GAGTTTTTCAGTATTCCACCAACGCTCATCTTAGAGTCAAACGCAGCACGGTGGATTCAGCGTGAGACAGCCGTGGCGAGCGGTCACGAGTTCTGTTCTCTCCGCAAACGTTGAATGCAGGCTGAGTGAGATTTTTCTGACTTAGCCGTTTTTTCGGTTGAATCTCAACCAGCGGCGCTAGCTTCAACTTTTGATTTTCGAGTTTTGATACGCGTGTAGTCTTCTTCTACTGTATTCCGACTCGTGTGTTTCGTCATTATTCGCCCTTCTTTGACGTCGTGGCTAGCTATTTCGAAGCTGAAAGATGTCCGCGATAGGCGTTTCTCCCGTTTTCGTGAAGGCGAGAAATATTCCGGACTCGTTGAACAATCGGCCTTCCGGCTCGAGATTTGCCTGGCAGGTGAGCGGGTTGCTGGCCAAGGGTCTGTGGTGGGAGCGCAACAGATCGGAGGTTTGTGAGGATCTATCCCGCGACGCAGGACGCCAGGACAAAACTTCTTGTGCAAGGTATTGTTGTGAGAGGTTCCTTGTGCAATTGTCAAGTACCAATCCCTTTACTTTGAGAGATAATACTGGCGAGGAAAAGCCCTTACGAAAGTCTGGAAGCAATTGCAATTCAGTTGCCGATCAGGATGAGCATTCTCTCATCAAATCGGGT